>VXAY01001554.1:810620-843819 GCA_013399855.1 Oxyruncus cristatus | reverse complement strand
CCAACTGGATGCAGCCCCGTTCACCACCACTCTCTGGGCCCGGCCCTCCAGCCAGTTCCTAACCCAGCACAGAGTGCCCCTGTCCAAGCCGTGGGCTGCCAGCTTTTTCAGGAGAATGCTGTGGGAGATGGTGTCAAAGGCTTTGCTGAAGTCCAGATAGACCACATCCACAGCCTTCCCCTCATCCACCAGGCGCGTCATCTGATCATAAAAGGAGATCAAGTTGGTCAGACAGGACCTGCACTTCCTAAACCCATGCTAGCTGGGTCTGATCCCTAATCCATCCTGTAGTTGCTGTGTGATTGCACTTAGGATGATCTGCACCATAACCTTGCCAGGGATTGAGGTCAGGCTGACAGGCCTGTAATTTCCAGAGTACTCCTTGCAGCCCTTTTTGTGGATTGGCGTGACATTCGCCAACTTCCAATCATCTGGGACCTCCCCAGTGAGCCAGGACTGTTGGTAAATGATGGAGAGCAGCTTGGAGAGCTCTTCTGCCAGCTCCCTCATCACCCTTGGGTGGATCCTATCTGGTCCCATGGACTTGTGAGGGTCCAAGTGGCTCAGCAAGTCACTGTTTCCTCCTGGATTACAGGGGAGCTTTTTTGCTACTGATGTATTTGTAGAAACACTTCTTGTTATCCCTAACAGAAGTGTCTAGATTGAGTTCAAACTATGCCTTTGTCTCTCTAATTTTCTTTCTACGTGACCTAACTATATTCCTAAACCCTTCATGAGTAGCCAGCCCTTTTTTTCCATAGTTGGTAAGCTCTCTTTTCTCCCCTAATTTCTTTCAAAATCTCCCTGTTGAAGGATGAGAGTATTCAGGTTGTAGTAGCTTCTCCCGGGGATAATGCTATTCAGGATATACAAATTCAAGAAGGTCTTGTGTTGGCTAGAGGGACACAAACCTGCAAAGTACAAGTAGGTTTAAACTGCATTTGCAGTAAGCAGTACAAACCACGGATTATTCACATGCGCTGTTGCTCCTGACTTGCTGCTGGTTCAGCTGGGTCCCTTGCTAACTGACTTCTGTTGGCTTCACTGCATGATCTTTACAGTGCACTGATGAGTAAAGTGTGTGTTAAATAGCAAGCAATGACAATGAGCGACAGAAGTGCTTTCTTCTCAAAGCAGAAGAGTGTGAAAGCCAGGAAGAGAGGGAGGGTATTACAGAGTCTAAACCAATGTGACTGTTCCATTCTTATTAGAAATGCATAAAAAGGTATAAATTTGACTTCCCAAATATTTTTTAATGTTGCTCTAGAAGAACTTACGAATTTAGCACCATGATGGGCATTTCATGAAGGGTGCAGTCTCAGGCTGAAAACCCAAACATCTCTTAGCCAAATATGTCTTAAGGAAAAATCCTTCCATGAAAAAAATTTGTATCTGCCAACAGTGCAGAGTATTTTTTTGGAAGATAAGGACTGTGGACTGTGAGGGAGCGCATGTTTACTAACAAAAAGGTTTACTGTTCTAGAATCTTGTTTAGTTTTCAAATGCTCCCGTAAAAAAAAAAACAACAACAAAAAGACCAAAAGCACACTAGAACACTGCATTTTTCTTTCTCATCTACATTTCAGTAAATGAAAAATAAATGTAAACCAATTCAATGAACATTTAATTTCCTTTCTAAAATAACAAAGTGTAGTAAAATATATTTTTCTTGTTTCTCCTCAGAGGTTTCTATTCTTAATTGATACTACAGTGTGTGACGAGTACGGGACTATGCACTAGTTACAGAACATCACAGTGTTGCTGTGAGCTTATTTTGTTAATCCAGACTGTTGGTTCTCTGTGGTTACTTGTAGGAACCATATAGACAGACATGGCATGATTATTCCTTACCAGCTCATTGCTGCCATCCTCATCAAAATCCTCCTCTATCCCATCAGTCATATCTTCTCCATCCCCATCTGCATCTGGCCCTCCTTCAATTGGGTCTTCCGTAGAGTTATCTGCATTCTCTGATATGCATTCCTCTTGAATCAAATCAGCATTATCTTCCATTTGTTTCTTTTGGGCTTCTGTAAGGAAAACATACTCTATAGAGATTCAGTAACCTTTCCTACTGGTGGCAAAGGGAAGTGCTCTGAGGAAGAAACCTAAGCTTTCCATCTCCAGATGTGCTAGCTTTGTAAAACTCAGTGTGATAATATCTACCAGGCATATAGGATCAAAAACCTTGTTTTCAAAAATTAGTGTATAAATCAATCACTGTATCAATACGGTCATCTATCATCTATCCCATGCAGCGGATGAAGGCTTCATTTATCAGTGGATCCAGCTTTTTGATTTTCAGTACTTGACTTTGCCTTGGAAATCCAATTGGCATAGTTACCATATATTTATTTATATGCAGTCAATGAGAAGTACATAAATCTCTATGCTCTAAGTGTAAGACTGTTAATTGCCAATAACTGAACAAGAATTTGCATAAATTTCCTGTGAATATATCTCAACAACTCTACAGATAATCAACAAATCCTTCTAGTCAGGTTTTTTATGTTTTTTATGGAGTAAAGTAACAGTTACTCCTCACTGGTATAACATGCTGAAGTAACAGGAGAACGCCCTTCTCCAATTACCCTCATATAGGCTTGTTATATTTTTTGCAAAGTGGTAAAAAGAAAGACCATTTCCACGGAGGCCTGAAGAGTCTGTTCTGGTTGGCTTCATGCAGATATCTGTGTTGTTGTGATTAAGTACTTCAAAACTCCTGGATATGCTGAGGAACTTCATCCAGCAGCAGAAATCCAGAGGAGGATTGATGGAGGAATGACAGAGACTGACTAGCCAGAGGAGTGGCTGGAGCGATAATGTCTTATTTGCCCGGGGCATCCGGAGCTTAGATGAAAATTCTTATGTACTCAAAGTGAATAGGGGTCAGAGAACTGGTTGCACTGGTACCTAGAAAAACAATGTCTTTTAAGTATGAGGGTGATCAATGCTGAAATTTCTAGACCAAAAACATTTCTTTTTTTGAAGACTGACTGTTCTGCAATACTAGAAGTGCATCACATATCTTGTTGGACAGCCAATGAATCAAGGATTGCCTTGGAGCTCTATATTTTTCAGCTCCATGAATATATTATTATTTTACCATAAATTATTACCAGCTACACATACTAGTCAAATCTGCTTGTATTTTTCTGTACCATAGTCTTAAAGCAAGATGTTTGTTTTACCTTTTGCCTTTGCACATATATTTTGCCACTTACATTCATCTCTTTGACTTTTCTTAGTCTTTAGCACCTCATTTTCAGATTGGTTTACTGAAGAAACAGAACAATTAAGCTTTCCTCCTTTAGTCACCTAATGTTTTCAGAAAGATTCTTGGATTTAAAGAATAAAAAGTCATCTTAGATAGCTGCTCCAACAGTACTGTATTAGCAGAAGATTCAGCCCATGGAGCCTCATCTTCTATTTGTAAGGTGTTTCGTAAAATGCCATGCTGGTTATAAGTCACTGTGTTAGTTGCCTTACTGCACAAAGAAACGTGGATTGAATCAGCTATGCCTACTATATCTAGCCCCACCACCTCCTGTCTCAAGCCACTTCTGAGATCACTCAGCTGTGGCACTGACAACTGTATCAACTTTGGTCAAGGCTTTTAAAAAAGGTTTGCTGAAATGACAGACTCGATACATTTAAATGAGAAACCTTCTAGGATACAGTTGCTAAAAAATTAGGTCACTTACTTAATTGTATTAATGAGAGCATTGACTTGATTCTTCAGAGGAGTCCAAAATACCATCTCAGCACCCAACTCTTTTGGTCTTTTTTGGGAAGCTAAACTTAAGATCCTAACTTTCAGCCCCTATTTCTAATATTACAGGGAGAACATTCTCTCACAATTTTGTCACATAAAAGCATTCCTGGCTTCCTGATTCAGATTTTTGCAAACAATGGAGCTATTCCTACAGTTTTCCTATGTGTAGGAAATCCTATTTTCTATATTCTCCCTATTGGAATGGTCGGTGTTTAATAGCAGAAAAAGACGGAACATCAACTCGTACTGTAAACAGAGTTTTCATACAGCTGTAGAGCAGTAACCAATGTATGCACTGAGCTTGTCCACTTGTAACCTGTCACACTCACACTCCTCCAGATGTAACAACTTTTAAGATTAAACATTAAATATTCTTCATGGTAGTGCTTCAAACCTAGAAAACCAAAAGTACAAGACGATGGCTTGATTTTTGTTTTGTGTAAATGAGACACAGGTCCTCTCTCTGATCCCAGTCTTAGTGAGGCCACACCTTCTGGCAGAGGAAAGTAAGAATTAATACTGCCAAACCACAGAGAAGGAATAAAATCATCTCATCATCTCACATCTGATACTGTAAATGAAATAGTTCAGCTACTGATGTAGCTTACACAAATCTTTTAGCTGAGGAATCAATCATCTGCAGACTAATCACCCAGGCTGCATAACTCTCCTCATCAGCTCAGGAGACTTAAATGGGTTTCCATGCTTACTGGTATCTCAGAGGTGTTTTTCTCCTCACACACTCCAGTGAGAGGCAAGGGATATGGGGGATGGGTTCTGCACCTGATGTTTTAAAACCTAAACATTTTCAAACCACTTTTCAATCTCAGGATATTCATTGCTTGTCTTCAAAAGGCATAACACTATGATTCAATACAAATCAACAGTTTCCTCCTTGAGCTGATTTCTATTTAAATGAGTTCACTACAGTCCATTAGCAAAAGTGAAAATTGGGTATCAAAGTACAATGATGTGCAGATTGTTTTGCATAGTAATGTATTTTATATAAAAGCTCCCTAAAGTAGGGATGCACCATCTCAGAGTATTTCAGTACACAAGGGATTCAATGGAGTTGCAATTACATCTTCACTGATTATACCAACTTTGTCTAACTTGCGCAAAGTTCAAAATAGAATATAATGAATACATTTTGTGTACAGTTCTCCTGAAAGAGATAATCACACTCTGTACTAACGGTTTACCTTAGACTTGAAAAAAACCCTCAACTTTGTGAGATAAACTATAACAGCTGGGGGATTGGTCCTTGTTGTCAAAATAGACTTAGAAAGTGATCGTAAAGAGAAGGTAGTTTATTTTTTTTAAGTGGTTTTCCTTCTTATAAAGTTACTTGGGAACTTCCAGACCTAAATATCTATTTTGCCCATGTCAGGTTCATGACCCTTAACCACTAATTCCCAGTAATGTTTTACACAGTCTTGATGGAATTCTCTTTATGTGTCCTGATAGGATTTTTGGCTTCGTGTAATTTGCTACTGACAAAACACCCATGCAGCTGTAGGTTCTGAGGCAGAATTTCTTTCACACATTTCATGCAAAATACGTAAAAAGTTTTCATCATGGAATGGAGCAGGGAAAAAGTCACTGAGTTTTTCATAAGGTACATCTGCCATTGCACTGCTGGCTCTCATCAAAATCAGCTACTGTACAAAGATATACCATGTGATCTATAAGGAAATGGCAAAGCAAATATCATAGACAGTCATAAGAATTGAGATTGTTTTCTAAATATACCATGGTGAAAATAAAACCTTGTAACTCTCAGCATGACTTTAAAGTGCTGCCAGGTGAGATCATTCAGCTAACAAAATGAACACAGCAATGACAGTAATAAAGATCTTGATTAAATTATAAAGTAGAATTGGACTCTTATTTCCAAGGTTTACTTCAAAACAAAACATTTTAAGCCAGAGAAAAGCTGAACTAGAGGTGTGGCAAATTTTACGAAGAGGCCATAGCTTCACTCAAAAACTGAGGTTGGAAGGGATCTTTGGACTTTTCAAATCCAGTCCAGTCAGGGACAAACTCAAAGTTTGGTCCAGGTCCATGGGGCCTTGGCCCAATGAGTTTTGAACATCTCCAAGGATGGAACCCCTACAGTGTCTCTGGGCAACCTGCCATATTGCTTAATTGCATCTCCTTTCCCTATATCAAACAGAAATTTTTCCTTGCATCAACTTGTGACCATTGCCGATTGCTCAGGCAATAATTGTTAATATAGACGAGCTCATAATTCTTAATGTGGATAGCACTACTATCCCCATGGTCAACAAGGTCTAACTTACTTCTGTTGAGTCAGGTTTTAGAGATGTTTTGTTTCCAGAACATCTAGAAAGATTTTTTTTCCTACTACACCATAGAAAGCAATTCTTGCAATGATGGTGCATGGTTTGTAAAGAATATTAATCTGTCCTCACAGTTGTTCTACCTGGGAGTTAATATACCTTGCTTCAGGCCTTCATTATGTAGCAAAATTTCTGGAAAGCTTCCATTCTCTTTGGTCTGTCTGCTTGACTGGTAACTAGGTTCTAATTTAATTCATTTCACTACAAATTGCTTTTACCTACCTGCTTCAGCTTTTTGCTGCTTTTCAATCTTTTCCAGTCTCCCTAGCAAGGAGTCAATTTTTGTTTTGATTTGGGTTAATTCCTTCTTGATTGTTTGCAACTCATCTGATTTCACTGTGGAAAGAGAGCAAAACGCAAACCATGAAATAAACTATATTTGTGGTGACCTTCCCCCACTCAAGCAAAACATGTTCTTTTTTCTTTTCTCTCTAGTAGAAAGTCTGCTTCCTCATTTCTGTCAGTATTTTTAGCAATTTAGCTTTTAAAATTAACATTTTTAGTTAAAAAGGCTGAATCCTAGGAAATCACAGGATTCTAAGCCCTAATTGCAAGAGTCTGTGTGAGGTGTATTGTTCTGTAATAATAATTTCAGGCAAAACATCTCAAGCGCATTCTTCATAAATCCAAGTCACTTTTTCTGAAAAACAGCCTATAGTGAAAAAATGATTCAAATAACACAGACAACTCCCAGTCTCGCAAAGAGATTTTGTTGGACTATTTTGTAATAATAGTGAAAACAATAAAAATATCCCTCACAGTTCATATTTTTCAGCAAGAGTGAATGGTAATATAAATGCTAGGGCAACCAGGAAAGTAACATTATGTCTCAGACAAAATCTTCCTTGCAATATGTGTTAAGTTTTGTTGTTTCAAAAGCTTTCAGTTCTGGTAATTTCTTGTACTTTTTCCAGCTATGGATAATATATGAAAATATTTTGTTTTATGAGTGCAGACAAGGACATGAAGGCAGCACCTATAAATTCACAGCTGAAGTTTCCAAATCTTTGTTGTCTTGCATTACTCTTCATTTTTTACATTATTGCACTCCCATTGTCTAACATCAGGAGGAGTAACTGCTTTGGAGGTGTTTTGGCTTCAAAAGAAACAGCTCTGCAGCCCTCCTAAATGACCTCATTATTATGGCATTATGAGGACATGGGTTTATGCTCAGAAAATTCAATCAAATTTGCTTGTCCTGTTTGTGGTAGGATACCATGTGGAAAAGGTCAAAATGAGAAAATGGGAACCCTGTTCTAGCCTGGGAGAATAAAGCCATTTATAAAGGGCAAGAGTAGGTGGCACAACTGTCACTCTTACAACCCTTGTAGGAAGAAATGGACCACCACTGTGAGGGAGTGGCAATGGAAGAGCTGTGTTACTCATCCATCCTTACCATTGCTGTAAGAGGATATGAATTGACTTTGGTGTCAGTATCCAGAGCATCAATATACACAGTAGGAGAGCCCTTTTTGTGCCCATGAAAAGGGATGCTCTACTATGAAGAAGGGCACGTTTCCCTTCTGTAAAAAGGGTCTCCTAGCTGCATCTTGCTATATCAGTCCTGTTCATTGACTTTTGGGTGTGTACCTCATCATGATGTCTTGTATCTCATTGTGCCCAATTTGTATCGGGCAGTCAACATGATGATGAAATGTGCAGACAAGTTATTACCTGCTTCAGTGGTAGTAAATGAGTATGTGTTTGCTTCAAATCAGCCTTATTCCAGACTTGTAACACATTCACTGAGGATGAAACCAATGCTTTCTGTTTTACACTGTGGGTTATGTGCATTATATTCATAACATCAGCTAAAGGCAGTAGGTTGCTATATGCAGTAATGCACTTGTTTAATCATGTGCTCATGTTGAGCATTATCTCACACTATCATAGGCTGAAACCTCTGATCTCATATTGAATGAACTATAGGACTTAGGGAAAAAAGCATAAAAATAAACTTTGCGCTAGACTCTTATATGTTACACAATATTTGATGGAATTACTTTGTGTACTTATAGAGCAAGGCCTTGAAACGTTCTTAGAGAAATAGCAGGTCACTGTCCAATCCCCCAGATCTGAAACAAAATGTTAAGATTCTGACAACTGTATATTTAGAAGGCTATTGCTTCCCCAGGAGCAGTGGCTGGTCCATGGTGGTGTAGCAAGGTAGTGCAGAGTGAAATGGTGTGAATCAGTCCAATGGGAAATGCTGAGTATTCACAGCAATCCACCATAAAGCCAACTGGCAACACAACCTATGCGGCCAAGCTGTTGTGTCAGAAATGGTCCCTTGACTGGCAAACGGCAAGCTGGCCAAGCCTAAAAGGTCAAAACTCAGAAGTGACACTTCAAGGACCTAATGGTATTTGTTTCCAATCTACTAAGCCAAACAGAAGACATTTACGCATCTGAGTTCGGTAAGGAAACAGGCACATGCATAGGGCTGCTGTTCAACTCAGGTCAAACCTTCTGCTGCACAGGGGCTTCCCCGTGGTGTCCCTAGAAAAAACAGACTGGGAAGAAGATAGCACCAGAGGGAACACAGACACAGCAATGAGGATTCAAAGAACAAAGCCCAGTGGAAAAGGGCCGGGGGGGGTGCTGGTCAACAGCTGGCTGAACGTGAGCCAGCAGTGTGCCCAGGTGGCCAAGAAGGTCAATGGCATCCTGGTCTCTATCAAAAATAGTGTGGCCAGGGCAGTGATTATGCTGCTGTACTCAACACTGGTGAGGTCACACCTTGAATTTTTGTCCAGTTCTGGGCCCCTCACTACAAGAAAGACATTGAGGTGCTGGAGAAAGTCCAGAGAAGGGCAATGAAGGCAATGAAGCTGGTGAAGGGTCTACAGAGTCATATGAGGAGTAACTGAGGGAGCTGGGGTTGTTTAGCCTGGAGAAAAGAAGGCTCAGGGGAGATTGCATCACTCTCTACAATACCAGAAAGGAGATTGTAGCCAGGTGGGGGTCAGCCTCTTTTCCCAGATAACAAGTGACAGGACAGAGGACACAGCCTCAAGATGTGTCAGGAGAGGTTCGGCTTGGACATTAGGAGTAATTTCTTTATGGAAAGAAAAATCTGAACATTGGAATGGACTGCCCAGGGATGTTGTGGAGACACCATCCCTGAAGGTGTTCAAGAAAGCACTAGATGTGGCACCTAGTGCTATGGTCTAGTTGACAAAATGGTGGTTGGTCAAAAGTTGGACTTGATGATTTGGAGGTCTTTTCCAACCTAAATGATATCTTTGATTCTGGGATCATACAGTCAATAACTTCAAGTTAACACTAAAAAGGAGTAAAATAAAAAAAGAAAAAAATTTCAACAAATTTGCACAACAAATTTTCACCCTGTTTCCAATATAGTTAAAGTGTAATTTTAGTTGCCTATTGTTTTAACCTGCAGGGACTTTTACAAGTTTTCAAAATCATTCTCCTAGAAAAATTCCATTCCAAATAATATTGTAGTGGGTGTTTCTGTAGAAAGAAGCAATTGCTAAAGAAAAATTAGGAAGGATCCTTATGAAAAACAAGTTGAACATGAGCCAGTAATACACCCTTGCAACAAAGAAGGCTGTCAACATCCTGGCCTGCATTAGGGAGATATTTTGCTTTTTTTCCAGCAAATTGAGGGCGATGATCTTTTCCCTTCTTATAGTTTAACTGCAGCCAGCAACTAAGCACCACACAGCTTTTTGCTCCCCTCCAAGCCCCAGCAGGCTGGGGGGAAGAAAATGGACAGGCTAAAACTGAAAAAACTCATGGGTTGAGATAAGAACATTTTATTAATGGAAATAAATTAATACAAAAACAACAATAATAATAATAGTAATAAATAAATAAAAATAATACAATAGTGAAAATTAAAATAACAGAGAGAGAAATAAAGCCCAAGGAATACAAGGAATGTAAATGAAAAAAACAAAAGACTCATGCCCAACCAGTTCCTGAACAAACCCTGGGCAACCTTCTCCCTAATTTATTGCTGAGCATGACACCATGGTATGGAATATCTCTTTGGCCATCTGGGGTCACCCATCCCAGGTGTGTCCCATCCCAGCTCCTTGTGCATCCCCCAGCCTGCTGGTTAGTGTGGTGGGGTGAGCAGCAGAAAAGGCCTTGACTCTGTATAAGCTCAGCAGTAGCTGAAGTATCCCTATGTTATTAACACTGCTTCTAGCACAAATTCAAAACACAGCCCCACAGTAGCTACTGTGAAGAAAATCAACTTTATCCCAGCCAAACCCAGTACATCCCTCTAATCAGCACTTGTGAATCCACTTCTCGAGTACTGTGTCCGGTTCTGGGCTCCCCAGAGGTCCCTTCCAAGGTCAAACATTCTGTGACTGTGTGATTCAATAACTTCTGTTTTTTTAAGCAGTGTTATGATAAAGAAAAAATGTAGAGATTATAAATACTGTACTCCAGATGGCCTGTTTTGAACATATAAATTCTCCTTTAAAACAGCATGGATTTTTTTTTAATTGATGTCAGACAAGAAATAAAGTTGTTGGTAAACATGACATCAGACCTGCATGTGTCCAAAATATCTGTTGATCTGCTTTTGAGTAACAGAACAGGAAATTAAAGTAGCTTACTGTTTGGTTTTTTTCCCCAATTAGCAGATAAATAAAGGCCAGCAGATGACAGAAATGCACTTATTGAAAGGGAAAGAAATCGCTACTGAAATTCCTCAAGCACTGCCACCAAAATCGCTAAATATCTTAAACAACTGATGTAAAAAAAGTAAACAAATAGGTGAAAATTACTGATTGCATAAAATTGAAAGGTGTCATCTATTCTGAGTGAACTAGAATGGATGGAGGGGTCAGGGGATTTTAAGGATTGTTACATTAGAAAAAATTATGAGATACAATTGCACTGAAAAAAAAATCCTACACTTGATTGAGTAATAGCAGAACTCCTACTCTTAGCACCAAGGCTCATCAGCAGGAAAAGACAGTGACAGAATTATTGTTGAGTTGACAGTAGGCTACCACCGTAATGCAACCCTGAGAAACAAAATGCAGTGCTAGGACTTGTCAAATGCTGTATTCCTAAAGATGGAGAAGTGTAATATCTTTGTGTAAGGAGTATAAGGTGAGTACAGGTTAAACCACTGAATTCTAGCAGGGATGTGTGGAGAAGAGCTGTGAAGATGATCATAAAAATGGAAAGCCTGTACTGTGACAGAAGCATTTTGTTTGCTTACCTGAGAAAAAAAGAAGGTAGAAAGAAATAAAATTTATATGCTAACACAGTGTTGGCACAACAAAGGAGAAACAAACTAACCAGGAAATTAGAAGAAACAGAGACAGAAAAAATACAAACACTAACTTCAAGATGAAGCTTAAAGGATTAGATGATGCAGCAACTTGCAACAGTAAGAAATTTGACTCAGTGACCCTTTCCAACCCTTTGGGCCTTCTGGAGTGCATCTTTCATTGATGTATCTAACACCAAAGGAAATAAGCTACACCCAGGTGAAAACGAGAAATGTAATACTGAGATCAATCACATTTTTACAAATGAAAGTGCTAGTGTTGAACTATAGCTATATTTGTGAAATGTTTTTTGCCATAAATACAAATTGATTCATCCAGAAAGCATAATTTAGATTTCTGTGGAAGGAAATTTCATGTGTTTTTATCTAAGCCCTTCAAGTTTAATATAAAGTATTTTATCATATTTTATTACTTATGTATCACTGAAAAATGGGTTGGCTGATGAAGCTAAATATAAACTATATGAGTCAAAGTGAATTAATTTAAAGACATAATTCAATACATATTGTGACAACTTAAGTGTCTAGTCCTTAATCTCAAGCACACAGGTATAAAAGATTTGATTAGTATTTTCCTCCTCATTTCATATGTGTAAAATTAAAGTGCATACTCTGAGAGCTTTAATTTCTACATTGTCAGAAAAAGTGAGTTTTTCCCAGTTCTGTATAGCAATCTGAATGTGCTGCTTCATACAATTAATGTGAAGAACTACTATGAGTGATTTACACACCAACACGTTTAATTTTGTGCGTTACTTCTGATAGTTTGGAAATGCTGATATAGTGTTTCCCAGTCTTTGGAGTTAAAAAGAAAACAAAACACTGTCAACTGCTCTTTGAAAATTAAAGATTTAGGAAAGAAATCAAATATTCCTAATGTATTTTGTGTTTTGGAAGCAAAATTAGAACACATATTGAACACTTTTTGATCAAACAAGAATTTACTGGGCTGACAGACATTATTTTTGCAGATGAACTCATCAACGAGCAAGGTATTTTTTGTATTTTTGTAACATCTTTTCTCTGTGCCGCAACAAAATTCTGTCTTTGGATTGCTGTTTTTCAGAAGTGAGTCCTTTTAATTTTGGTAATTTAACTGAGGGCTCTCCTGTGTTCTAACCTTTAATATGATAAGTATGTATTCATTTTCTGGATTCAGCCTGAGTGTGGAGAAAACGTAGGAGAAGAGTTATGTCTATGAGATTTCTACTTACATCTGAAAAGTATGTTAGAGGATGAGATCTCATGAGGATTTTGCTAATTGGGGGTAAAATCTTTCAAGCATAGGCAATACCATTTTGGCATTTTTAATTCTGAACTTGCAACTAAGCTGTTTTATGGTCTTCAATTTGATTTAAAACTTCAAATAGCTTCCTTCCCACAAACTATGTTTCTTCTTATTGAAGGAATCCTTATTTAACTAGCAATAAATTACAATTAGAATCCACAGTGCACTAGTTCAAGGGGTCCAGATTAGCAGTGTAGAGTGAGGGGCAACAAAATATATAATTGCTTCATCCCACAATTCAATACAACTAACTTCTCTGAGAAAATGGCAAAGGAAGCCACAAAATATACGTTCTTCACTTTCCAAATTGAAGCCCCTAAGGGAACGGTTCCTTTACTTCTCTGATAAAGGTCTTACAATAAGCTGATTACATTCCTGTCGAAGTCAACAAAATCATATTTCTACCTTTGTGATGGGTTGGCTGGACTTGACAAAAAGGGAAGTAATTCTATGGGGAAATTAGGTATAAAAATCTGTATACTGTGTGCCTGACTCCCTTTAAAGACGTGCTGCATGCAGAAATAATTGTTTGTGCAATTTATTCCATCACAATAAATAGTCTCTGCAGTTTTATTCCAATTGTCATTATAAAGAAAGAAGAGTAGAAACCCAACAAAGGTCAAAGTGTCAACCCATGTTTTAAGTGATGCATCTTGCAGCTCTTCCTTAAGTGTTAAAGAGTTGGATCCAAGGATGATCTTGTCACCTGGAGCTCTGAGACTGACATTTTTAGAATTCAGATCACACCTGAATACATTGAAGGATACTTTCACTGGGGCATAACACTGTCTGTTAGGACCTGGACACTCCTGATTGCACTTCCATTGAATAATTTATAGATTCTGCAACACTTGCCATGGTATGCAGGCAGTATTTTGCAAGTGTTATAGCAAGTGACTATGGGTACTTGGATCAGAGTTGAATCCTATAATATGCATTACTTAAATCCTGACATGGTACTGCAAAACATTTTTTGAAATGCAGAAGAAATAATAAAGCCAGTTTTTGTGATAATTCTCAGGAAGACATATCTATATGTTAATCTGATATTTTCCGTTTCATTTACCACAATGAAAATCCAGATTTCTGGGCAAGAGTTCTTCTTGACATCTGTTGTGATACACTACGATCCTCAGCTCTCTAGAAGAATTTTAGAGTTATTCTTGTTTGGACGATGAGAAAAAATGTAAAAGACTTATCTGAAAATAATTAATCTTTTCAAGGTAAAGTGAGTCCAAAAAGCCCATTCTTATTAGATCATGCTTTAGGACAACCAGCAAATTGAATGCACTGATATGACTATTCATATGGATAAGACAACAGTAAAGGATGAACAAATGAGACACAATGAATGAATTCGTAAGTGCAAATACTTACTAAAACTTTGATTCACTGTGTGAAAATCCAGAAACTCAAAGGCTGAAAAGGACTAACAAAATAATTTAAATTCTAAGTTTTCTAAATTGAAGATCTTGAGATGCATGCTTTCTTTTAAATTATTAGAAGAATAATTATCTATGGACAAGTGGATTACTTCAAGATGTGTATGAAAAATGTTTAGACTCATGCTTATCTTCCAGAGAACAAAGAAAGTGTTGCTACTCCCAGTAATCCTCTTAGGGTCTGAGTGAGCCTCATAACACGACATCTAAATTTAGATATCTTCCTGTTTGCTAAGTGTCAAAACTCCCATGATTGGTAATGGATATCTAGCCATTCATTTACTAAAGACTTGTGAGTGATTTAACTGTACAGGCAACAGAGCATCTCTTTTTCAGAAAGTTATCAAGGATGGCTTGAGATCCTTGCTCGTGAGTGTACAACATTATCTTTAGCTCTGTTTACCACATCTTTTCTTTCAGTCACATGCATGTTCATTACATGTTTTCCTTCAATGTCTCTGATGTCATCAGGTCATACAGTAGGATTAAGAATGGATCCTGGTGGGCTCCCTAGAGGTCCAACTTCTTTGTTAGATACTAGCGTGTGAGATTTGGATATGTTATTCAAGCAAAATATATAACTGGGTACTGTTGATGCTATAATTAACTCCTCTGGCAGTGAGATGTGCTGTTGATGGATTCACATGTAAGACAGCATGAAGTTTTGTTGGCCACTCTGGTACTGCAAAAGTCTCATTGAAGTCCTTCCATTCTTTCTAATGTCTGATCCCTACCTGATCTTTCTCTTCCTCTTCCAGTGACGCTTCCAAGGACAGTATCACTCCACATAAGGGGCAGGGGAAGACGGGTGGGTGCTGAAAGATGCATGAAGAGGAAGATGAAGTTCCCAGGACATACTATGGAGTGGGGAGCTTGATGAGCTTGGAGGAGGGAATGCCTATTGTTCATCAGCTCTTCTAAGGCCAACTCGCTAAAGAAGGGTTAAATAACTCCAAGTCGCCAATCCTGTTTTGCACTTCCTTTAAAACAGGCAAAGACACTTTGCCTCTTTCTATCCTCCAAGGAATCTGGTAAAAAATGAACATGTAATCCAACCTCCCCTGCCCCTCCCAGCCCACCCCACAGTCTTACATACAACACTCAAGCCTCCACATAAGTCAACGTGCCTTTGTCTATAACAAGATTATTAGCTTTGCTGTATTACCAGCTGTACACAAGACCTCATGGTGCATGAGCAGTCAGGATGATAGGAGATTTTAAACAGGCTTCTTCTGAGGCCAAGGAAGCAGGTCAAACCTCATTGAAAAAATTTTCTTCAAAAGTGTCATCAATGTGCTCCTTGACTTGCAGGAAAGGCCTGGAAGCTTTGGTAACCAATTCAGTTTTCCAAGCTAGAGACTGAGGGTAGGAAATGACTGCAACAGAGCTATATAGTGGAAGCTGTCTGCTTGCAGAAATTTCTAGGATCATTGTTTCAATAATATTCAACTGATATGAGCAACTCACATTTGGATCCTGAGGAAGAAGCCCCACTTGAGGTGGATCGTGATGCTCCTTTCATGGAGAAAACCCCTTTGCCTCTACGAGTTGTTGTCACAGCCACACGAGGACGTTTCAGTGGAATCACTGCACGGGGTGGTGGGGGGACGCGGCCATGGTAATCAAACAACCTAGAAAAGATTAAGTCAGCTGGACTCCATAAAACCTTCTGTGATTTCATGTCATGGAAGCCCTGTCAACTAAATTTTCACGTTATCTTTGAGAAAATTAGCCTTTGAAACCTTAATCACTTTATATCACAGTTAAATTACATTTCAAGGATCTATGCACATTAAGTGCCTTATTCAGATTTCAGTCACAGACCAGTGCATGGTTCAGATTTTTTTGCATGATTTAAATAAAGGATGCATTATGGGACTCTGTTATTTGCAATATGGAAAATCTGTAACCTGCTTTCCACAGGTCCACATCGTTTCATCGCACACAACCAACAGTAGTACATTTAGTTGTGACATTTCAACTCCCTTATTACATGCATGACTTAAATTCCAGTTTTCTACCTGCTATCCTTAAAGATGTAAAAAATAAAAAAGAACTTTTCGGAAGACAAGCATTGCTATAAAAAAGTATCCTGCAGTTTGTAAAATAGCGAGAGTCTTTGCATATGTTCTCTTTATTGAAGAATGAATCAGCGTAGAAACAATAAAATACCCAAGTATACTTAATTAGAAAAAAAAAAAGAAAAGTGTTACTCAAATCAAAACCACTAGCAGGCAGATATTCAGAGATTTACCACTACAGTCAATGACAGATCCTCTATAATAAAAATGAGCTATTGTTCCCAAATAGAATAGCCCAGTCCTAAAAATACCATTATCTACAGCAGGTAACTAGCCTGTGTAGAAGAAAATAAAGGCAGTAGAAAAGGTAATAAAAGCTACAGATACATTTAGAACATAAAAGTTATGAGTTCTGAATATAAAATATCAGGAGAAGAAAGTTCAGAAAATGAAGATTTTCAGTTCAGAGCCTGAAGCAGAAGGATAAGCAACATTGCCATAAAATACTCCCAAATTTTTTGCAACTAGTAATTATGGAATTTTATAACTGCATGTTTAATTTTCACAGTTCTGACTACTGTCACCCAGTTGGGCAGTTAGATACACACTTGAAACAGGCACACAAGAAACAATAAATCACTCACCACAGCATCTAACAGTGTGCTGAACAGGAAGCAGTATCAAACTTAAATCTTCTAACTCATTTTCTGTCAAGTAAACACCTAGTGTTCAAATTCCAGGTTCCTTACTTCTGTCTGTACTGTAACCTTACAGAAAATGTAACCATCTCGCTCCTTTTCCATAGCTGTCTACAAAATGTGCCACAGAGATCCTGTCACCCTCACTGAACATGAACTCCATGGTCTCAAATTTTCTCATAAATAAGCAGTTTCAAGCCATTGTGAGCATAACTAAATAACTGTGTATGAAGATGAACATGGAAACACTTTTTTTTTTTTTACTTTTAATGTAAATATTAGTGTTTATTGTCACTCATCACCTATGATATTAGATGATCTGCACGTTGGTGACGATCTCCTGTTTGACATTACTGGAAAAAAGTTTCAGAAGAACTTTAAGCTATCATGCAAACTTCATCATGTGATTATACCTCCAAAGATGATTTTTTTCTGGCTTCCAATGTTTTAGGTTTAGATAATATAATGAAATGTGAAACTATGTTTCCTTTTCTTCAAATATATAGAAGAACTGTTATCTAACTGATTGTTATCTATCTCTTCCTACTTTTATTTTTGAACTTATACAGATTTTGGTCTTGGTGTTTTGTTTTACCTAGTTCTATGTATTTCAATAATATGTTTTGTTTTAAAAAAGAATGCTTCCATTTATCAGTTTTTGAAGTACCCTGCCTGTTTTCCTTGTGCTTGTAATAGGAGGAATGATAAACAGAAATGCTCAGTTCTAAAGCAATTCTTTGCCCCAACAATCACTAATATGCACAAAATTGTGCCTTTTGTTTCAGATACCCTTCTAAAATGTACGGTCCCAGTCTTACCAATCTGTCTTCATATAGATTTTATTTCAGAGTACTAACCATTCTTGTCACCCTTTTCTGATCCCACCACTGCTTTAATCAAGGTAAGATAGAAGAATTCTACCTTCAGGGAAGTTGGAAAATTAATAGATATTAGAAAACAAGATCTATGTTTTGGGGTCAAACACAAAAATTCAGGAAGTTCGGAAGTCCAAAAGTTCAAAAATTCAAAGAATCATGACTATAAATCTTAAATTATCTTCCCCTAGGCATGTTTATAGTTGATACATTGAATTCTCCATGGGATTTTCTTTTCCATGATTACTATATAGAGCTTTTCATCTTTCCCTTCCATTAATTGCATTTAACAGAGACTGTTAACATCCTATGGTTTTTATTGTCAGAAGATCAGCATGTCCAGCCTTGTGAAGCCAACCTCATGTTTAGGTTTTCTATCATAAAGGTTCTGTCATCTTAATCCTGAAAGATATCTAAATTAGAAAATTATACTGTTGAATAGATTTATGGATACATTTCACTCTCAGTGATTTTCCATAACAACATAATCACCAAGAGAGACACCAGGTTCCACAGAAACAACTTTTAACCTACTATAAATATTTCTTTTGTTGTGAGAGTGTAACCATTATAGTTGGTCATATGTTCTACCCATCACATACAGAATAAAGGAAAAAACTAAACACATATAACTTTAATATTCATGTGCCATAGATAAGAAACACTACTCTGTTTAAAAACATACAAGTCCTCTGATGTTCAGCCCAATAACCTTGGGAAGGTAACTTTTTAGAGGGCATGAGCTGCTCCTACTGTAAAGGATGGACTGAAAGGAATTGAACTGCATTGGTGGCTTTCACTCCATATGTTTATATCTCATTATTTTTAGTTTTGTACAAAGGGAGCATGGTGATTTACATGCAAAACCAAAGTAGTGGCTCAAATTGAATCAACCCCAGGAAAAAACAAACTGAAAAATATTGTTTCTATATTTTTCCTACCATGTTCTTAAGCTGAAAGGTATATAGAACACCCTAACTTAAGTTCCGGCTGCGAACTGTTCCCCTGCTACTGTCCATTGCTTTATTTAAAAGAATTTTCAGATTAGAAGATGTGGGTGGAGCAATGCTTTGTTTCATGACTCACTTGGCCTGTGCTAACCAAGCTGCTGTAACGCAGAGATGCAGCACCACTGAATGGTGAGTTGGTTATTTATGATCACTCATGGTATCCCTATGTTGTGGAGATCCTGCAACATTCTGCAACATTTTCACAGTCCTGAGCTAGGCTGTGTGCAGATACGCAAGGCAGAATCTCCAATTGCTCAGGTATCCGAATTCTTTTCTTCCTGTAGAAACACACCTGTTGTTCACCTTGTGCTTTTGCTTCCCTCAAGGTTCTTATAGATTTTTAAATGTTCTCGGAACATTCTTCAGGAGACATCCTATATCTTTTGATATGCATGGATGAAAAGGCAAAGACATAAGTGCCATACTGAAGAATTTTACAGTTGCTATGTGTTGCAGTGAAAGTAAGCCTGGAAGAACTCTGTAGGAAGAAACAGTGAGCAGTTAAACTATCATTAAACTATTCAGCACAGCAAATGCTCCAAAAGCTCTTAGAGAACAATAAAACTAAAAGAGCTGTTTAATAAGCATACATTTGGTGCTGATAATCTTCTCTGGTTTTGATATATTCAAATAGTCCTCTGATACACAATAGAAATAATGAAACGAATAATACATAAAATCAGAACTGACCCGTTTGACCAAATGATGGGATTACATTATAAACAAACAGTAGCAATAGTGTAGGATGTACAAAAATATAGCCACACATACCGATTGTAGAAATCATCTCTGTAGTAATCATAATCAAAGACATAACCACTGTGGAAAAAAACAGAAAAGCAAAAATGAACTGATTTATAGAGAAATACACATTGATCAAAACTTCTGTGATAATATTGGCTTGCTCTCAGATTTCAATATCTTCAAAGTCCTTCCACTTCTTTTGCACAACCATACACTGTTCATTACACCTGTCAATGCTGTTGTCAGCTTTCACTGTAGTATATTTGGAAATGTGAAGTCTGGGGCATGTGGAACAATGTAAACAGTTGACAGCACATACAGAAAGGATTTAATACAGTGCGACAACTCTAATTAGAGAATCATTACAGTGCAATTCTCTGAGTGATCAAATGAAGTTAGCATTCCAATACTGACACCCTCTTCTTTTCTGGGCTAACATAATATAATCAGAGCACTAGGAAGACAGCTAAATACACAAAAGATTGGTAAATGAGTGAGTAGGTGAGCTAAGACAATGACCTTGATTTAGGAGAAACATGAAAATGGTTGGACTGCTTGCTGGTCCTTGAGTTCACCAAATTAATTTTCATCATAAAGAGAAAAAGCAAAAAGTTAGGAAAATGAATACTGCAACCAGTAGTGTTGCAGAAATGCATTTCCTCTCAGGTTCAGGAAGGAATATACATACCAATCTGGGAAAAGAGAGGCACCATCAAGTGAAACAAACAGGTAGGAAATTGCAAAGGTCCAGGAAAACTATTTTTGAGCTGTCAATTGCAAAGTCAATCTTAGATTGATCTTCCTGGTTTTGCATTCCATCAGCAACTTTCTACCTTTATGGTAAAACAGCAATGAAGTCTTATGTATCTCACACAGATCTGAAAAAAACCCCACCAAACCAACAAACCAATGAGCTAATAAATGCTCTGCATGGAAAAGCCACAAGGGTTTATTACTCTGCCTGGTAACACAAACCCTAAGTTTTTCACTGATCTGAGAAAGATAATTACGAATAGTAGAGGTAAGAAGAGTGAAAAAACATCATATGAAAGGATAAGCTTTAAATGAGAAAGGAAAATGGTAGAAAACAGAGAGTTAGAAAGGACAAAGCAAGAAGAAAATATTCCCCGAAAATAAAGGGACATCACAGAATGATGGTTGTTTAGCTCCGAAAGATCATCTCGTTCCAGCCCCCTTAACATAGACAGGGACACTGAATGATAGTAGCTATGTATTAAAGAAGTTTGTCTTCACAAAGAATGGACTCATGGATAATTTCTGACCTTGAATATTGAGCAAAATGTTTTCAGGGTTATTTTAGCACCTGATTTGAAGAATGGGTCGAGAATTGTATCAAAGTAGGTCAGGGTACAATTTCCACCTCTGCCACATCTGCTTCAGATGCAAGTGCCCAACTGCAAATGACAGGTTAAGTTGTACTGATTGCTTGGATAATACTGCAGTTGAAGATCATGAGACTCACCAGGTGAGAAAGCCAACAGTGGTCCTTTTTGGTTATTTATTTGAGAAAAGAATGCCCTATATGCATTTTATGTGACACACTTACTAAATAAAACAACCCTGATAGACTAGAATACAGCAGCAGGTAAGCTGTGCCTGGGAGAGGATGTAAAATATCAAAGTAATAATAAATCTTGTATAGGGATCATGTTTCTGTAGCTTAGTGCAAAACTAGCAAAAATTTTCCTAAACTATGTGTCAGCTCTTATTTTGTCTTTCACTCTGTATCTGCTCTGCATGGAACAAAGAGGTAGCAGGTAGAAAAGCAATTATTTTATTTACAGCTATTCAGAGTTTCCTAGTGGTTTTATTTAGCTGAATGATTAATAGCTGCAGTTAGCCCATACTTAATATTCAGTGTGTGTTTTTAAGTAGAAGATAACAGACAATTTGAAGAAAAAAGATTAAATTTAAAAGTCCTGTCACATGAAACCTTTCACCTGGGGGTGACATTAATTTAATTTGCATGAAGACCAGACAAATTCACTTTTTCAAGGTTGAAGACCATGAAGCTGATGAAGAATAATTCTCTTTGCACCAGATAGAGTAAGACTGAAGGACGACTATATTTTTCTGTAGTAACGCAGCTCTGGCCCACAGGACACAATAAGGACTACTGGCCTTTCACTGGGCTTTCAGAGTGTGAAAAATACTTTTCATGTACAAATGATATGACAGAAATGGCTTAAAGCTATCCCAAGGAATGGTGGCACTTATAAGTCAAAGGAAGGAGAGAGGTCTCAGGCAAAGATCTCAATGTGCTTTTTTAACAAGTCAGTAGGCTTGAGAGGTTGGGAAAGGCTCACGGGTTCCTTGGATGAGAGTCACTGCAAACAGAGAAGGTTTTGGGAAGAGAAAATGCAGGAAACGGTCTCTGTTGTGGCAAACAATTGTTTCTCTCCTTCCCTACTTCTGCTCTCACTCTGCCACTGTACTACCCAGGAGTTCCTGTGACACAGCATTCTTCATGCAGAATACTTTTATATTGTTGAAAAGTGATGCTTTTATTTTTCTTTTTTATTATTATTTTTTACTTTAGTCCAACTTCTTGGATAATACTTGGCTTTTGAGAGAAGAAGTTTTCACATCAGCCAACCCCTAAAGGCTTCATTCTTTTGCTCTGTTCCCTGTTCAGGTAACTTCTGTCTTAAAGTTGAACTCAGTCCTTTATCTATCTTCAGCTTTGCAAATGACAGCTTCAACATGCATCATGTAATGCTTACCTGTGGGACCAGAGCAGGAATAAGAAGGGCATTTTGTAGCGTGGCCCTCATACGGCAGAGTAACCTCTGAATTGCTGAAAATTTTTATGGGTTGCTTATATTACCTTTTAAAATATTTAATTGCTTCGGAAACATCTGATACTGTTATTGTGTCTTTGATTTTCACCTGAAGAAACCCCAGTGGTTTTCTTATAGTGTTGTACAGCTGATGCTATATAAACAGCTCTGCTACAGATGATATCTCTAACCTTAGTTTAGGTGCTTTGTGTTTTTGCGTGGTTTAATTCAGTAGCATCCACTGCTACCCAGATAAGAGGCAACTGCAAGTATTCTGTATGTTGCACATCAGTCAGCCTCTGAAATGGGCACACACCTGGCTTTAGATGCAGCTAATGTTACCTAATTTGTCCTTCTCATCCATCTCTCTGCCAGAATGTTACTGAGCCCATGAATGGATGCGAGATGCAAATGTTTGTGGCTTCTAACAGTGAAATCTGCTAGCACAATTAACAAGCTAAAAGTAGTTGATTTGCTTATATTTCTAGTCTGAGTTTATTATAAATAAAATAGTCACAATTAAAGGGAATTCCTAATAATTAAAATCCCATTTACCAAGTTATGGGTAATGGGGAATCTGGTAGGATTTGAGGAGGGAATCTCTGCCTTTCCCACAGACCATTCAGGATCTCTCTGTACTGGCAAAAGGCATTTCTGTGTGGAAGTGCCATTCCTGGGGAGTGGGAAAGAGCGGGGTCTGCACGGGGACTCCTTACTGAGACCACTGGCAAAGATCTAAGGGACTTAGTGCCATAGTCTAGTAACTGCAGTGGTAGTGGATCAAGGGTTGGACTTGTTGATCTCCAAGGTCCTTTCCAGCCCATGTGATTCTGTGATTCTGTGATCTACTTGACCCTCAAGGGAGGAATTTGCACCCAGCAGTACTAAAGGTGGATGAGCTGCTCTGAGCTCTCAAAAGAGCAAGGGCCTCAATTCCATTTTTCCTTTCCCATTAGTTAGGCACCTTGAAGAAAGCAGATGGAATTCAACTGTTGATCATGGATGGAAAACATTTATTCTTCCATGCTATCTATTAAAATAACAGAGGAGGAATAGTACTGTAGGACCTTATCTGTAAATGTTGAATCTTACAGAATAAGAACGGTGAAGGTGGGTGGCTTTAAAGCTTTGGGAAATTTTCCTGTGGACCCTTCTTTATATCCTTGAACTGGGTCTCTTTTTACCTCTCCCTCTACCTGTAATTACAGGCAACACAGAGGCAACTTAGCTCCTGGGGCTAAGTTTCCTTCACTGGTACTGCTGAGTTCACAGTAACAGCCCAGACACAAGACATCATGTGAGACACACAGAATCATAGAATAGTTTAGGTTGGAAGGGACCTTCAAAGATCAT
This sequence comes from Oxyruncus cristatus, assembly GCA_013399855.1. Taxonomy (NCBI): domain Eukaryota; kingdom Metazoa; phylum Chordata; class Aves; order Passeriformes; family Cotingidae; genus Oxyruncus; species Oxyruncus cristatus. Next base: position 820,168 of record VXAY01001554.1, on the reverse strand, counting down.
CTAGTCCAACCCCTCTGCAATGAGCAGGGAAATCTTCAACTAGATCAGATTTCTCAGAGCCCTGTCCAATCTGATCTTGACCATTTCCAGGATAAGGTCTCGGTTTCATGAAGGCAGTTCCTAATCCTCTTGACTGTGAAGCAGTTGTCCTGCATGTGTACTGAAAAGGCTGTGAACCGACGAAAATGAAAAGAACACAAAACAGAACCAATTTTTTCAATGTAGGACAGAAAAAAAAAATCTATTTTTCCAGCCGATCTCACTTGGTTTTTCCCTTTTTCACTCCTTTTTCTTCTTTTTTTTTTTTTTTTGAAGTTGAATGACAACACAACGTTTCATCCGTAATAATATGTTGAAGAGATTATAGTGTGAAAGCAGTACATCTCTCCATATATAGCCATAATTGTTCATACTTCTGCATGCCAAGGGACACATGTAAGATTTGGTCAGTGCTGCAGTACAGCACAAAGCAGAGAATTAGCACAGATAATCACTGGCACTGGGATCAAGGTGACTGCAGGGCTCTTAACCACCTAAGAGTTATTCCTTAGTAACCCAACAACCTGTGTGATGGAGGCTGCAGGAAATCACTCATATGGTGTTGAATACCAAATACTCAGCAGGTCAGAAGCAGAGAAAGGTTTAGACGACCCTGTGAACTGGTGGAGTGAGTGGTTTCCTAATGGCACTGTAAACAGGCAGATTACTTACCCACAAACATATGTCATCTCTATAATATTAAAAACTGAACTCTGTGCATGATTCTGATACTAGAGCAGAAGACAGTAAAAGACACTGTAATGTTCACAATGAGGCAAAGAAAATTCATCAATAAAATGTGTTTCTGCTAAGTAAAAGTCACGGTTCCTTTTTCTGACTTGGGATTATCAAGAAAATCTTGTATGAACTGTCTCATTTAGCTTCACTAAACACTATGACTGTTAAAAATGGTGCATGCCTGAAGAATAAAGGATTCCCCAACAACTTTAATTTTCAGAGCTATGATGCTATGCATATTCAAAATTCCTATGCATATCAGCAGTTGCACATAGGTCAATCAGGCAAAACCAATATTATGATTCTGCATCTTTGAAATAAACCTATGGATGTTATTATGTCTTTATTTACCTGATGTTGAAGACATATTACTGCAGTGTAATCTTTCTTGAACTCTGTGTCCTATGCCCACAAAATATTTTTATAAACTAAAGATCTCAGCCTGTTTTAAATTAGTTAGCTCCAAACACTAGAGAATATAACTGACTTCAGTGGGGTTATTCTAACTTTAGAATAGTTAAGGCAGAACAGAGCAGAAATAGCTTTTGTTGTTTTCATGGCAACAAGAATTTTGTCTTGCATCTAAGTCGGCCTTAGCTAATATCTATTCTTCTTTCCACAGGTACAAAGATGTATTTGTAAATCATAAATAGTGACAAACCAGGCATAATGTATCTTAATTCAATTGACGGTGCAATCACCATTTTTATTGTCAATTGCTTCTCTGTTGTCAGGCCTGGATAAAAATATTAAATACAAAAACAATGTTCTTTCAATCAAACTCATTTTAGAAAGCACATATCAACCTAATGGTTGAAAATAGCATTCCAGTCACTTGTAAAATCATTTCTCTTGTCATGTAAAAAGAGTTTTAGAAATTGTTCGTGCTGAGTGCAAAAGAGAATCAGCCTAAACTGACATGATGTTTAAAAGGAAGTGGGTGAGGGTAACTAGGTGGTTTAGAGAATAAGCATCAAAAAATGGAAACTTTTCCTGTTAGAAAATCAATCAGATGGAAATGACTTGCATGAGCTGTTGGAAAAAAAAAAAAAAGGTGGAGATTTCAGGCCACTTTCCAGTGGATGGTTCCCTATGTTTCTGAAGACATGAATTGAATTGGTGGGCTGAATCCCACCTTTACTTTAGAGATGATTCAATTTTAGGTAAGGATTAGAATGCTGATGGAAGTGGAAGGACACTTCTGTTTTGCAGTTTTGGCTGTATATTCTGCAGAGGAAGAGAATATTCTCCAGAACCTTCTTTTTGCTGACACACTTACTGTCATAAATTCTTGGATGTTTACAGTAAAAAAAGAGGGGACTGGAAGAGGAAAAGTAATTGCAGAGAAGTATTTTACATTCATTTCCATAATGCAGTTATGAGGGCAAATATGTATAACTAAAACCAAAAAATTAACACCAAAATACCCATTCACTTTTCCCAAAATGCCAAACAATTGAACTCCTATTTGTGCCTCCTAAATGCCTCCTATTTGTGTATTTCAATTAAAAATTAATTTGCATAGTAATTTTGAGAACATAAGTTAATAAAAGTGATTTTTTTTTCTAGTTCTGTGCATTTATTCAATTAATAACTGCAAGTTATATTTTCTTCCTGAAGTGGGGAAAATTATGGAGTTAAGTTTTAAAAGGAATGTTGTACTGCAAATGGACATTTATTTTTTTTCAGCAAAACTGACAATTTTTTGGCAAATCTAATCTGAAGAAGTGCATTTTGTCCAAGCAAGACATGTATATATAAAAAAGTTGACATACAGTACTCCATTTTCTATTAAAGTATCTTTCTATAGGCACTAGGCAGAATTTATTTGAAATATGATTAGGCTGTACTTTTTCTGTCTTGAGAAATGTCACTTCTCTACCCTCATCCTCTCTCCTCAGAACTATTTACCCAGTGCAACGTATTTTGGAAAAACTGTTGAACTTACTCTCCAACCTGAATTTTTGGCAAAACTTTGACAAATATTTGAAGTTGCATATCCACAATCAGGTAATTAAGTCACTAAGACATTTTCTTGTAGAGGATTAGGCAAGGCTTGTGAGCTCAATATTGGAGCTCAATATTCAGACTGGGGATCATCTTGGTCTTGGAGCTGTTTATGGCAGCCAGACAGGTGTGAGTGATGCAGGGATTTCAAGACAAAACTAAACCCCAACATTTTCCTGTACAGCTAAGTGTTAAGTATTAGAATTACTCCTAATGAAAACTACTCATTGTGGCTGTGGGCATAGTCTTGCTTATAAATGGTAGACTGGTGCTTTTTGGAAACAAAATAATAGCTTTCATACATAAAGAAATGTGAGTAAATCTACTTAATGTCTCCCTGCCTTTTCTCCTCCTGTTGTAAAACTATTTTTCTGTCATTTAAAGTAATGTCCAATTATTTATGCTTCCTATAGGAACAGTTTATAGTAAACCAATGAAAAAGCTTTCCAGTGGCCTAATCATTTCCCAAGGCATTAATTGTATAATTTGAGTGTGAATTCTTAATGTACATATGGTATTTTTTCTTCCTTCGTACAAGAGTAATGGTTCCTACCTCTTAAAACTCTGGTTTAAATTCAGTGTATTCAAGACACTACTGTCAAACCAAACAGATGTTAGTAATATTGTACACCTTGAATGAGTGTCACTTAACTTGGGTTGACAAGTACAGCAGACTGTCATGGACAGGTGTAGCAAGCACTGATGGGTTTAGTGTTTCTACAGCGTTTCTCTAAACAGCAGGTAAATTAAAATCACAGTGGTAGCACTGGAGTTGAAATAATAAACACTTAAGATTACAAAAACAAATGTCTGAAACTTTATGTACTCTTCAGAGAAGTCATCTTAGAAGCACCAAATGAAACACAAAATCACAGTTCACAAAAGATTAATCAAGTACAATGTGATGGTGTCAGAGTTTATGTAAAAGAAAAAAAAAATCTAGAAAATTGCATCACATTCTTTCCTTCCCCCTTTTCAAACTGTCAGAAGTCTTAAATTTAATTCTGATCTTATTTATACTAAGTTTACTGATGTAATTTAGTTATTTTGAATTGAGCAACTCAAGGTTTAAACCAGCAAAACAGAGACATGGGGGAGATAGAACTGTCAATGTCCTGAGTATGGTTTGTGAAGACAAGACATAATGATTGTTTTTCCAGGAGCATGCTTTGCAAGTCAGTTTATGATATAAATGAAGATACCAAATAATGTGAATCTACAAAAGCATTCTTGTACTCCTGAGCCACTGTGCAACAATTTCTATGGTAAATTGATATGGGAAGTGCACTTCATATAAAGGAGATTCTTTCTATAAATGAGCACAGAGCTGGACTCAATTCTAGTCTGGTCAGAGATGAGTGGAAAGGGCAGTTGTGCATCACACAACCAGAGTTGTATCCTGTAGACCAGTGCTAACTATGTTAACTACACATTTCTTGATTTCTGAAAAATCTCCCTAATACTTCAGTGCTCTGGAAGAGCTTGTGTTCATTCACTTTCTGCATACACAGTCAATAAAACAAGATTTATTTTCTGTAAGGGAAAAAAAAGTCACAAACTAAAGGAATTCCTAAAATATCAGTGGAAAGACTTTTTGATTTACAGAAGGATATACAAATGTCACCATTCTGAATTGATTCAATGTAAATCTAGAATAAAACTCTTGAAATCAAGTGATAGGTATATTTATTTTTCTTAAACATATGTCTGGATTTTTTCATTATATTCATTCCCGTAAGGGAAGGAGGATTCTTGTCTCAGATGATTCACCTGGTTGTAGTATGTGGCTAAAGAGCCTGGTGGCTTGTAATGATACTGGTATTGCAATTTCCCTATAGAGTTTTGACCATATGGAAGAGCTACTGATTTCTTGTCACACAGGTGTGACGCAAGTATGAATCACCTAGATGAATATTTTCTACATATCTTTTCTAACTTACGAAGAAGCTTTGCTTTACACTTACTAAGAAAGTTTATTCCCCTTAGGGAACCCCCATGTTGGTTTCTTTTACCTGCTTTTCTAGTGTCTCAGCTAACACAAGAACTGAGGTTCTGTGGCTGTCTTTTTTTGAGGAAAGTCATTTTTGCTTAGAGAAGGATCTTTCTGAAGTTTCCTCGTATAGTTGTGCTTCTGTCTTCCTTGGCATGTGCAGTCTGGATACTCTCCTTAACTCTGCCTAGTATATTCCTTTATGGTTAGCTCCACATTTTAAGGGCTTGTTCCACTCCCTGGTTCACTGTCAGGGCGTCTAACAATATGGGGTATTAATTATTTCCTCTCTTCCTCATTCAAGATTTTTTGAGGAGCATATCCAGTGTAGAGTTTGATAGGTTATTGTTTGGGCTTCAGGTTTTACCTGGTCTAAGCTCCTTAAAATACAGTAGTCACATTTTGTAAATCACGTGTTGTAGCCTCTATGAAACATTTTGGTAGCATAACTGATTTTAAACTAATGATCCACACTCTGACCGCTACATATTACAAAAACCCCAAACTAAACCAGTCAACCCATAATACCTTTGGGCAGTTCAGTACGTATTTTATGTGATCTTCTCTTCATCTTTTCCCTTGCGCTCACTGGATGGTAAAGAACTTCTTCTGGAGACTCCTTTGTATCACTGTTTTAAGCTCCAAGGAACAGTTGCAGAGTTTGACATTTTGACAACTTGCTTGCAGCAGATGGGCAAGTTTCATTAACTGTTTGTTATTGTCTGTTAGGAACTTAATACTAATATTTGAGCAACCTGGTCTAGTGGAAGGTGTCCCTGCCCATGACAGGAGGGTTGGAACTAGATGGTCTTCAAGGTCCCTTTCAAGCCAAACCATTCTATGATTCTATGATTTGAGCATAAGATCCCACATTCAATGGCTATAACATTAGAGTTGAGAATGTTTTATTCCTGCTTGGGGACACCATTTACAAATATTTTTTTTAGTCCTATCAACCTTGGAAAAAGGTATTCTATGTATGTAAAAATTAAATAATAATGCATGCAGACTCTCATTTAGAAAGACATTGATCACTCAACTAATACATAGTAACCATTATGGTTCTTAAACAATGATCTTGTATATCCATCTTTTTTATTTCATACAGAATAATTTTATAACACTTTAAATACCATGAAAATGTCTGCACAAAATAGGGCTTGGGGAGATTTATGTTTCCACTACTGCCATTTTCTGTAACATTTGTCCCTAATATCATGTGATCACAGTCCCTTGCAGATTAGGGCTCTGTGTGCACTCTTATGCATCAGATTTAGTAAACATTTATAGAAAGTTTTATTTCAACTTGTTTCTCACTGTGGGAAATGCACATTAGAAGGTAAGAATACAGACACATCTTAGTCTAAATTTGGTTTCATATAGTCTGTTGAATTAAACTGCCAAAACAATTTAGTGATGAGAATTGCTTGCAGCATCTCTTCCCAAATCACAAGATTCTGTGAAGGAATGAACACTTTTAAGTTCTCTCTCTGTCTCCTCCTTCCTAATCCCTTAACTTCTTGCTGAACTTCCCTCACATGATTTTTGCCTTCTCGCAACATAACCACATTACCATTACTCATCCTTATACAACATACATGACTAGAATTTTATTTTTCTGTGACTTCTCTACACTGCAAGACAGTTTTACAACCTATAAAGTGTTAGCCAGAACATAAAATACACCAAAATTCTGATACCTAGACAAGGTCTGCCTGAAACCAAATCATACTTGATTCTAGATTTAATGTATAGCCATGATTAATATATGTGTGTTTATGTAATAAAATGTTAGTTTTATGAGGAAACAAAGACTAATTCGATACCACTCAGGTTCCTCCATCTTTGCTAAAGCAATGGGAATACTTTGGCACAATACTGTTATATAAGCCACAATAATGACCTCCAGTTTTGTTTCAATAACCACCATCTCAGAAAATGTAACTTCCATTTCCCATATCTTTTTGTACATCAAAAAAGAATAGAGCTGCAGTATGAATTACCTTACTTGAGAAATGCTTCAGTTTTCCTCCTTTGTGTATTAATCCTAATTTCTGTGAAGGTGTTCTCTATTTCTGAGTCGTCAATAAACAGTTCATACAAAATAGCAGTCTGAAAGTTGGTAATTTTTCATTTTGACTATTCGTTGTACATAGTGTGCCTGGAAACCTATCTGTATTTTACATGGCAAGAGAATAAACAAGGCCATATCTTTCAAGTAAATAAGTACTTCTGGTAAAAACCATCCAGAGGAACCTTGACAGGCTTGAGAGGTGGGCATGTGTGAACTTCATGAGGTTAAATAAGGCCAAGTGCAAGGTCTTGCACCTGGGTCAGAGCAATCCCAAATACAGGTACAGGCTGGATGGAAAATGGATTGAGAGCAGCCTGGAGGTGAAGCACTTGTGGGTGTTGGTTGAAAAGAAGCTCAATATGAGTAAGCAGTGTGTACTCAGAGCCCAGAAAGCCAACTGTTCTTTGGGCTTCTTCGATAGAAATTTGACCTGCAGACAAGGGAGGTGATTCTCCCACTCTACTTCACTCCCATGAGACCCCACCTGGAGTACTGCATCCAGCTCTGGTGTTCCCAAAAAAAGAAGGATGTGGACTTGTTGGAGCTAGTCCAGAGGAGGGCCACGAAGAAGACCTGAGGGCTGGAGCACCTCTCCTATGAAGACATTCTGAAAGAGTAGGCAGTGTTGAACCTGGAGAAGACTCTGGGGACACATCATAGCAGCCTTTCAGTACCTAAACGGGCCTACAAGAAAGCTGAAGAGGGACTTTTGACAAGGACATGTTGTGATAGGACAAGGGGGAATAGCTTTAAACTGAAAGAGGGTAGATTTAGATTAGATCTTAGGAAGAAATTCTTTACTGTGAGGATGGTGGGGCATTGGAATGAGTTGCCCAGAGAAGCTGTGGCTGCCCCATCCCTGTGAGTGTTCAAGGCCAGATTGGTTGGGGCTTTGAGTAACTTAGTCTAGTGTGGCATCCCTGCCTGTGGCAGGGGGGTTTTGAAACAGATGATCTTTATGGCCCGTTCCAAGCCAAAACATTTTGTGATCCTATGAAAATTTATTATTGCTGGGACTTAAGAGTACTTTCTGGTATCTATTTGTGTGGTTATCAAAAAGTTTGATAAAAGTAGCGGGCTACAGGATGACAGCTGATTCAACCTCTTATCCTTATCCCTGAAAGGAAAGGTTACAGGATCCAAGTGTGGGAGAGCTCAGAAAAGTAGTTTAGTTTTGGGTCTGCCTTTTTAATTAATTAATTAATTAGTTTATATATTTATTTAAATTAAGGATTAGAGGCAACTGAAAAGAAAATAAAGATAATTTTATATTTGTTGGAATTGGTTTATATTTTTCAAATTAAACAAATGCTTTTGTATTAGTTATGGAGTCACTACCATAATAATGTAAACTGTCAGTTGTTGGTCATTCATGACAGATCTACTCTGATATTTCTATTTCACATTTAAGGCACATTCTCCAACTTTTAATTCTACTCACAATGTGGTTGTGAAGGATTTAATTTTATTGACCCAAGCTGATCCTTACATGATATCAGAACAAAAGCTGAAGGCTTTATAAATGAAAGTATTTGAAGCACAGTAATTAAGCTTTAGCAAGAAAACTCAGCCTACTACTGGCAAGGCAGAATGTGACCTAATTCGCATTTATTTTTGTGTATATCATCAACAAAGTTGTTATAACCTGCTACTCCTGCGTGTACATCCTCACTAGAGTGTGTAGGGCTGATGTTGAAAAAGCTGCACTTTGTCTTGAAGAATGGTGAGAATTTCAAGAATCTGGCCTGAACTTGAGATAAAATATCCCCAAACTCATGGATAACTATGGAGTGCTTTTTAACTGTAGTGCATAATTAGAATTAAGGCAAAAATAGCCCCAAATGAAACAAAGACCAAAACAGCCAAAATCAGTACCATTGAAATCAACAGTTTGGGCCAAACTGAGACTGTTGAATATGATACCCTTGAAATAGTCCTGCTTCTTTTCAAATTATGATGTGTAAAGATTTTATACCAATGTAGTTGAAAAGTGGTCTGTAAACAAGGTCAGATCTCAGATTGAGCTAAATTTGTAGAAAACAATCAAAGATACAATTCATTTTACTAGTTGAAATGGTATTTTTATTTCCATTTGTTTTGTTTCAAATGAGGGGTACACCACACTATGCTAATGATTGACTGAATGATCCAGTAAAGTAAGATGTGAGTAGTTGTTCCTTAGTATCATACACAGAGAATACACATCATATCAACAGAGCAGCACTGAAGACAATGACTCCTAGCCTGTAATTTATTATTTTTTTAAAAACTTTTATCAAACATGACAGAGGTATAGGGAAGTTCCATTTTTTTCTGTGACAGCAAGGCTTCTCTCTGACATGCCTCTCTTTCTGTGCCACCTCCTCTCTTAGCAAACTTCACACCCTAGAACAGGCCATTTTCCCAATTTCACACTTTAGAAAGCCCATGTATACAGAGAAGGGTGTGGAGCAATAAATTCTGAAGCAAGGCTAGTTATGGATTGCTATTGTGATCACAGTTGGTTGAACTCCAAAGAAGAAATTTCTTTATCAAGGAGCTGCAAATTGTATTACTGCATAAGGTCAGGGAGGGGAAAAAGAATTTATTGAGGTGCATATTTGTTAAGTCTGTTGCTAGAAAATTTAACAGAATCAGAGAAAATATTTTTCTTTTTTTTTTTTTTTTGCTAAATGTATTAGTCTGTTTTCTGTGTTTTAT
>VXAY01001554.1:652670-810611 GCA_013399855.1 Oxyruncus cristatus | reverse complement strand
TATATATATATATAGCTGTGTGTGTGAAAGTAATGCAAAATGAAAAAGATCAGGAAAATAGAGGAACCAGAAAATAATTATTTAGATTGCAGATGAGTAGAAAAAAATACGTAATCTAGGATGTTTAAACGCTGAGTAATGTCACAAAGCCAATGAAAAATTCAGTAACAGTCATGGACTAACATTACTGTTACTGCAGTTTTGTAGTTTCTTCAGAGATAGCTTCAAGCAAAAAAAAAGAGAAACTATAAATTTATAAAACAGAGGTATTTATCCGCTGTTTCAGAGTCTTATAATGATTGAAAATAGGCAATTATAAAAAAATTTAATCCTTGTAAGTTTTGGTAAATTGGAAGAGAAGTGTATCAGTAATACTATCTGAAATTAAACTGTAGAGATTCTCTGTGTCTTCTACAGCTACCCATAAGTGCTGTCATCCTCCAAATCCCTCCTGTCTCTCTGGTGACTACTCTGGGACCCTCACCCTGTACCGACCCTTTGCAGACATATGACTTCTGCTTCTTGCCTCCACGCTAAACCTCACAAATAATTAAAGAGTTGGTTGCTTTAGAGAGTATTCTCTGCAAAAGCAGACCTGCTACTGCCCACCAAAGTCATAGAATCTGAGTGGTTTTAAGCATAAGAAATTACTGCCTGTCTCTAAACAATGAGTTTAAGTAATTGTCAAGTGTGTTCAGTCCTTCGATGCTTTTCATGAAAGCAGCTCCTGAATACCTGGCCTGAATATGGACGAGAGTTACAAGACTATGTTCAGCTTGATAGTTTCATTGGTGTCATATTAACAGTGCAAAATGAATCCAGTGTCTCCTTTTTTTTTGTATTTTTCCTCTGCTGAAGGAAAATAATTTTCTTAGCTATCTCTCTTCAAAAGCTGGATAGGAATAGTAGGAATAGTGTCTGCTCCTTCCACTGGTGTATCTGATAACAAAGATGAGGAACAAGAGTGATGGTATTTATTGTACAGAAGATAACATGTGGCTACATTCTGTTTTGTGCCTTATAACTTCCCATCCGTTAAAAAATCAACAACAAACCAAACACTCTCAAAAAGTGACTGTGAACTGAAAAAACTTGCATATTTTGGAAGTGGACTAGGTATTATCCTAACAGAGTCTGAAAGGATTAGGCTTTTATTTAAACAACCTCAATTCTTCAGAATGAGATTCCTCATACCAGCGTAGGAGTTCAGAATTTCCTATAGATCTGCAAAATGGCCTTGTGGGAAAGAAAATACTACAAAGAAAGAAGAAAAAATGTGGGTGATGAATTCAAGTTGTTAGACGTGTCTTAGAACAATTCTGCCAAAGGAAAATTAAGGAATTTTACTTTTTGTATTTCATAAACACTTCCAAGTGCTTCCAAGAACCTGAACCCAGCAGCATTCTTCCCTCTCTTGTAGAAGTAAGTACCTATGTTTGAAAGGTACTGTGATTAGGATGTGATTTGGAAAAAACATGGCTTTTCAGTATTTTCTATTGTCATATACTTTCTAGAAACCAGACCTTGGTGAGGAAAGCAGTAGTTCCTACAGATCTCTGGTCTTTTCACTGATAATGTAAAAAATTGTATTAATTAATGCCAATTTTACTTGTATCTCTCTTCTTTCTCCTATGACAGGCAACTATTCATCATGAAATAAATGCATACAATGCATTCATTTCACTTATGCCTCTCTGGTATTTTCACCTAAATTTATATTGCTTAAAGCAAGCAAACAATTAAAAATAATAATAAAAAAAAGAAGTAAAAAAGCGAAAAAGTCAGAGACTGCATTGAATCTCAGCTGACAACCACATGTATATAACACATGAGTTTTCAAAGACCATCTCACCTAGGAGCTATTGCCTGCTTATGCAGAAGTAATCCTATTCTCTGCAGCTGACAACAGATAAATCTAAGCCCTCAGTAGCCTCAGAAAAAATAAGCTGTTTCTTTCTCTCTCTTCCTGTCTCTTCTGAATTCAACAATATGGAACATATTATTAAATGGCATCTAAAAAAGAAGACATATATTTTTAAAAGTTTGACGAACTTATTAGATGCTGTGATGGATTTTCTACCACAGCATGTGTTGAAGCTATGTTGATTGAATGTTATTATGGAAGTTACATACAATTACAATTAGGTATGAAAAAGAATTATTGCAAAGAATTTCCACTATGCAAGACAGTTACATATTAACTATGGTCTCTCTTGGCCATATAATACTATTACAGACCTTAAAAGATGCTGCATCGGCTGTATATTAAAAAATGAGCTTTTAATTTCAGGGCTTAGAATAATGACCAGTTACAAATCTGCATGCAGTATTAGCTGAAATTTATCAAGTGCAAAACTTTTACATGCAGATAACTATCATAAATCAGCTGCCATAAAATTGCTGGTGAATGGTTAACCAGTCTAATTATCTAGAGAGAATGCTAACTGTTTTGTTGAGGGGGTAATTATGTGCCATTATTATTATGAAATTGCTAAATATGGAGAGCTGATGTGAATAATTAAAAACTGTTGGCATTTTAAATATTTTTTTTTTTTTTTAAGTTTTATACATCCTTTGCCACAACTAAATATGATCTGGCACTTGTTCTTTTTGCCGTATCCAATTTTTTGTACCTTTCAACTTGTCTGGTCTTTCTAGGTCTGAATCTTTCAAACTTTTCTGCATTAAGCTAATTTAATGCATTGTCAGTATTCTTCACTTTGGTGAAGTTTTACCAAAACTGCTGCCTCTCACATTAAAGTCTTCCAGGCACCTTGACTATTTGCTTGACTTCTTTTTTATACTAACCCAACATGATCATGAATGCTATATAGCACGAAGAGGAAAGAATGTCCAGAAAACTCTCAGTCTTGCTCAGGTTGACAAACAGGAACACAAACCCCAAAAAGTGTGGAAATAACACCTGTGAAGAGGAGCATCCTGTGCCTCTACAGGCCATGACTCAGCGTTCAGCACTAGGAGATGTTTCAGTCTTCCCTAAGGATTTTATATTCACCTCTAAGAGGCAAAGGAAGACAATTTCAATGTCAATCTCAAATTCAACTTTGCATTCTAGCCAAAATGATAATACTGAATTCAGATACTCTTATCTGAATAGATTGTATACTTGATGAATTTTCGCTCCTGAATGATACCATTAGAGATTTTAATTAAAGACTTTAGTATCACTCCAGTGCCAAATTATGCCCCTGTCTTGCACAAGGAGTAAAGGAGAGTGGATTTTTCTTCTTTGCTATGTACTTTGCATAGAAAGAAGGATGAATGGAATTACCTTTACCAAGGGAGTACAGTAGCTGTTCCATACACAGACTGGAATGGTAAGAGGTGCGATCTGCTTCTCACTGGCTGCTTTCTGAGGGAGGGGAAACTTCAATATTTTATCAACCTATTTCCCTTTGTGGGATCTCTCATGGGAAGACTGCAGCCCTGCACATACATGCAAAGCTCAATAATCTATGTCTGTCCTGAGCTCTTAGGTTGCCACACTACCTATTCCTTTCTCCTGCCAAAAGTATTAGCAATGGAAAAGCACCGCGAAGTCGTGCGCTCAGGCACAACAAAATGAAAAAGCTTAATTAGCTCCTACAGGCAGTACAATGAAAATGTGGGAACAAATCTGTGTTGCAGAGGGTAGATGAATGAGAGGCTGGTGTGCAGGACCAAGCCATCTGTAGGCAGCCTAAAGTAATTTAGGTTGGTGTTTTGACCAACTCCGGCTGCAAGTGGCAGTAAGGACACCCATGTGTTAGGCTAATTGAGGCTAAGTCAGCATTTCTTCTGCAAACATTTACTCTATTTTAAAAGCCTGGTGGTTGCAGCTGTCTGGGTTAAAATCTCAGATACAGATCCTGGCACAAAAGCTCATCCTCTGTAAAAAAGAACCCCCTAGTTACTGTGGGATTAGGAGGAGCATTTCTTTGACTTAGTACTGAGGAGGTGGGCCCCTCCTCAGAACATGGTGGTGTAACCTCTGTCTGATGCCCTCCTTTGGGGTGGAGGAAATACAGTAGTAAAAGGCAAAAGTAGCACAGAGGCAGAGACTAATTTTTTTGGGTTTTTTTACCCTTATCGTTATGAACTTGCATAAAATAATTCAAGTATATTACAGTAAAACTTCTGAAAAGGTCTGGAAAGAGACTAAGTCTGTTTGCTCAGATTGAATTTCCTAAGAGGAATCAATTTTAGCAATAAAGTCACAGACCATGACTATGTGGAGGTAATGTGGATTTCCGTGGTGACCACCAATCTGCTCATGTGGAAAGAAACCCAAAAGTAAAACACAAAAATAACACCCCCTCCAAGGCAGACATCCCCAGATATGCTAAAATTGCCAGCATATTTCTTAAGATCATGGTAAGTACTACAAATATAGGATTTATTATTTTGTAGCAACTACTATTAAAATATTTTCTGCATTTGTAGGTAGCAAAATTGTCTTTTTTGTTTGCTTCCTGGATTTTTATATTTTCAACCTTGCTCCTCAGCCACAATGACACGTTAATTCTTTTTTGATCTTAAAGGTGAGATTTTCAGGTAATCACTTCATTATGATAGTGGAGGCCACAAAAAACCAACTCAATAGAACAAGTTACAAAGTAGAATAATGAAAGTTAATAATAAAAGAGACTGAATTTAATAATGAGTTTGGACACTTCAAAGCATACAAACCAAGACCAGTACATCCTCCCCTCCACCTCCAATTTGTCCAGCATTTAAATGAGTTTTCAATAATTAGAAAGTAGAAATGCCAAACAATTAACCCAAAATGTTCTCAAACAAACCAGAGTTACTTTATGCTATAGAAACTGAGGCATATCTCAATCCTGTCTATGCTGATTTGTTGAGTTCATTTGATCACAAATGACACATTTCTTTGCTTGTTAACTTTAGTTCACACTGCAGAATTTGAAGTTGGTTTTTAGATCTGCGGTTGGTACAATGATTTGGAAACTACTGATAATTATGTGGCAGAAGTAACCCTTAAATGGATATTTGCATAGAATCTTTCGTCTACAGTTTATGTTCTTGATAGCATTAAATATGGTGTGACAAAGAAAGGAAAACATGCAGGGAGAATGCTAGGACACTTAGTAAAATTTCAAAGAAAGAAGCTGAAGGTAAAACTGCATGAAAAGTGATCTTCAGACTCAGAAATAATATACAGATATTCAATACACATATTGTCTACATTTTTTAGAAGAATGGTACTTTTTTAGAATATGTCATATTTAAAAATATTTTTTTACAATGATGGGTTATTTTCATTTAGAGAACATATAACTCTTTAAGCGACTATGACACTAGTAAGACAATAGCTGTAATATGCAAATCAGTGTAGTGATCTATAATTCAGCTAAAAATGTAATTTTTTTCTATTTCATAAATTCCACTTTATTTCTGTTATTGAAGTGTCACCTTTTTTATTTTAAAAGAAACTATCAATTTTTTTTTCATGGGCTTTGACAGGTGATATAGATGATATTTGAAATGGTTTCTGACTGAAAGATCAGTAAAAATAGATTAATAAATCAGCTACCTTTTAATACAACATTTAACTCCTACATGTATTTTAACATAAGTTTCGCTTAGTCAACAAAGGCAAAACATACTTCTTAGTACTTTTTTGAGAAGGAAAATTTCCATGACTGGTGACTTTATTGACTAAAACTGACTTGTTCTAAGCTTAGGTATAGTAAACAGCCATAATTTTGAAACATTTCAATGGATGTTTACACTCAACATAATCTCATAAATTATTATGTATGGTAGTTGATTATATCAATATCCATGAAAATATATGGATTTCTACTTACCCAACAGACAGGAAAGGCTCCTTTGATTCAAGTCTGTCAAGTAAATAACAAGTTTTAAATATATATTTATTGTACTTCAGGAAAATTATACAATAAATTTAAAGCAGCCACTCTCGGTATCAAGTTTATTTGATGACACAATTTAGCAGCAATAGAAGGGCCTGATCCATTATACTAGGAGTTTAACTCAGAAAAAAACTAACTGAATTTTTGTTTAGAAAATAAATATTTACAAGGTAGCACATTCAGGCCCTTTAAATTTAACAGATGCAAACGACTTGTGCAGATATTTACATGGAATGGCTAGAGTGCACTTTGTCCTACTTTTTTTTTTTTTGATTGTTTATTTGTTTGTTTTTGCTTTCCAGCATCCTATGCTCATATGACATGGTCACTTCACCATTATGAGAACTTCTGACACATTGACCTGAATCAACATTGTGCTGGAGCTGGATGCCACTGGTTTGATAGATCCAAAGTCATGCACAGTTCTAAAAACGGTTGATAAAAGTGTTCTCCAACTCCCTGCTGTTGCTGTTGCTGCTGTGAGGAGATGCACCACCTGCACACTGGCAGGAGCCTCTTCTGTTACTACTTTCCACCCAGCCAAGATAGATGTAAGAGAACTCATCTCTTATCAGACAGTATATCTGCTGTAGTACCAACAACTGGCTGCCCTTAATTTTTTATTGTGTTCTGGCTGTGATGAATTTGCTAGTATCAGCTGCTTTATGGGACCATTAATGTGTGGTTTTAGGATCCTTCATAAACATATTTAAAGCCTATTTAAAGCATATTTAAAGTTCAGTACTTTTGAGTGGTTACATGACTTGCAAAAGTGTTCTGTTGTGGTAGTTTCCACTGAGAGTACTGTGTTAGGATAGAACAAATAACCCCCCTCAGATCATTAATGTCTCTTTGTAGGCTTTAAGAAAAGTATATCATATCTAGAAAAGAACATTTAATTTATGAATATGAAACAAATTCAGAGCTAAAATATCTGAGTAGAACTGTAAATAGGACTAATTGTAAGCAAAGGTACTATAAATAATAAATGTTTTAAGAAAGAAAACTTTCCTGAAAATATGTAGGAAATCCAGGTACATTGGCAATTCTTATTCAGCAAAGGTCTTGTCCATAAAACTCAGAAACCAACAGACCAGCTTTGTTATTGCCATTATCTAAAAGCCAAAATGTATTGAAAACACAGTAACTTCTCTGTTGTCCGAATGACTATAGTTCACCTTTCTTTTTCTTTCTGGAGTTGAGATCCACATGAAACTAGTCAAATAGAAAAGGGAAACTGATGGCTCTGCATATACCTAGAAGTACAGTAGAAGCCCAAGACTGCATATACTGGTGGTCAGGGGGATGCTTATCCAGGGCAGTCCCAAGAAAATGCTGAGCTTGGCATTCTCTGTGTTTAGGCAGTGCTGCCAGAGAGCAATAAAGGGACAGGGACATTCATGTGTGGATTTCATCCTTCTCCTGCAGCCTCTGTGCACAAGTCTTATTGTTTTGTTTCCTGGTTTTGTGCTTGATGAAATGAACCAGAGGTGGGAAGCACTCAGTGTTCGGCTGGAGATATTAACTATAAGAAAGATGAGCAAAGCATGAAAGCCTCAGAACATACTTACATAGTTCATAATACCAAAATTTTATAATGAAGAGAGACCTGGTACTATCCTGATGGAGGACATTCTGGAGGATTTTACTTGCAAACAAAAAGTCTGTGATAGAATGCCCTGTGGACAAAATACTGCAATTAAAAATCTATTTGAAATCCATTCTCAAGATGGAATTCAATTTGATTTAATGAGTGTTGCCCTAGGTTTGACCTCTCTCTAGTATATTTGACTAAATGGTTTTAGATAATTTGCTGCATTACTTTTAATTAGTTCAAGTGTTTCTCATAGTAAAGAAATACAATTATCTGTTGGCCTTTTATTTGGTAATGCAGTATATGGTAAATTAATATGAAGGTTTTAAAACTGCAACACATTATAAAATAACGTACTATATCGTCTTTACTGGTGACATTTTATCAATACATATTATAGGTCTTTTCAGATTCGCAGAATATGCTGAATTGGAAGGGACCCACAAGGATCTTCAAATCCAATCCTTAGGCCTGCACAGGACCATCCCCATGAGTCACACCATGTGCCTGGGACTATCAATCTAATGTACACTGAATTCTCCAGAGTTCTGAGCAATTCTTGCATAATTAAATATGATATTGCAAAAAGAGTAATTCTGATAAGTTTTGAGAATGGCTCTCATACACCTCCAGGAAAAAATCTTAAAACAGAAATTGTCTTTATTGTATCAAGTATATGTATCAAGTGTGCAAGAAATGCTAGGTTCAACAGTAAAAAAAGGGAATCATGTTTTAATTATACAGGAATGGGAGTGAAGCAGAAGAGACTGAGATTTTCTCTTTCTTTCCTGGAATGGTTTTGCCATCAGAAAATTTCAGTTTGTGAGTATGTCAAGGCAATATAGGTTTGGATGGAAGGAGGGAGGAAGGCTAATTGGTAGTGTGACTGGAACATGGCAGACTGAGTTTGTATTTCCCTTGGATTCTGAGCTCAGATTTTCTGAGAGGTCTGACTTTCTTATCTACATATAATACACAAATTTTGCAGGATGAAAAAGCATGTTTACACTATGTGAATGGCTCAATTAAAATCAATCATTGTAAACTGAACATGCATAGGCAATCAATTTATATACCCATTGATATGCTACAGTACTGTCACACTCTGTGAGAAGCTTAAAATAAGGACCCTACAAATTTCCCATTTAGTCTTATAGCCCTTGCAACCTGTCTTGGAGAGATATTCTACAAGATCTGATTAACCCAATTGTGCATTTTATTATTTTCTTTGCTGCTAAGTTTGCTTATATTAATGCCAAATATCAAAATCTCATCTTTGACTTAATATCCAGATAGACAAATTTTTCAAGGTTTGCAGACAAACATAAAAGGAAATGTGACTAGACTAAGGACATGTGAATTCCTCTTTGACTTTTAAACAAATCATTTAGGGACAAGAAGATCCAAAAATATTTTCTTTGAATAATTGTCCTATTAAGGTTACAGGCAAGATGTTCACATGTGAGGCCTGACACAGGATACATAAGTCCATTTCATTTCTTGTTAAAGAATCGTCTCCTCTCCTTCCCAAAACTATTTACAAGACAAAGAGGATAACATTTCTAACAATGGCAATGCTGTACACAAGCAAATAGATTTTAGCCAAGCATTCTCCAAGGTAATTCATTATGCATCAACATATTCCTATTGATTCATGATCATTCATGACTTTCATGATCCCCTTGTGGTGATCACATAATTTCATCTCTAAGGACTTTTTCTTACCAGAAAAACATGTGGAATTTAGGGCATTTGTTAGGATTCTTATTCTGACTTGTTGGCATAACAAAACTGTCTGCCCTGAATCAGGGAAATTAATGGTCTGGAACCAACTTTTTTTTTTTTTTTTTTGATGAGTCACCATTTTGAGTAAAAATCTTCATGTCAGAATTACCACAGAGGATTACCCAAGTGTGTTGATGACATCACACATTTCCTCTTTGACCATAAACCACATGAATAGTGACTGCAGTTTTCAAGGGGACTGACTGGAAGCATTTTCGTTCAAGCCATATAGGAAAGTCAGGCCAACTAAAAAACATTTTGGACTTCGGTATAGTGTAAATATATATATTTTGGCTGACTAATGTGGCAGACTTATTTACCTGTCAATTACATCTGTCTTTTTGTGCTGTAAAGCTTTAAGAACTAAAGATTTAGCAGGAGCCAAAGATTTACCAGAAATATGTGTAGTCAAAGAATATTCAGATTTATGGCTCACCCTGTTTACCAAGGAATGAAATTTTTAAATAACAAGAACAACTCAAGGGATCTTTAGAAGGAATATGGGGCAGTTTGCAATTCAGAGTAGTCAAACAAGGTTGCATTTTGAGTTCATCATTCGAAGTGATCAGAAAACACCTTTCTCCAGAAACTTTTAAGTACCATTACTCACATATCGTCACCTAATTTCTTTCTTTTTAAGGCACGTGCATTATAACTTTTGCTAACTCCCAGTATTTTATACAATGCAAGCAAGCCTAATAAAAACATGCCTTTAATTTACAGAATAAATATTATTTCATGTAACTTCCACTTTCTATTTATTCTGAAATAACAATTGCTGGTGTACACCAGGTTATCCTTCCTTCACGGTTTCTGTGACTTAAATGGTTTCAATTCAAGATAATTTTTCTGGACGTTGTCAGTAACCATTGTTCGATAGAATTAGGAAAGAGGCTCATTTTGTCTTCTGAAGCTTCCATAAATATCTATATAAATGTTGGCAAGTTTTTATTAAGAAACTGTCATATTCTGGAATAAATAAATGGTAGACCAACTGTATAGAAGATCTAATCTGTCAGAAGTGTCTCAGAAGTAGAGGGAACGGAAGAATAATTTACAGGTTTATGTCAATTTTACAATTGTTCCTAATGTACCTAATAAGTTCCACTCCCAGCTGGTGGTTTACGTTGCAAATGATGACTTTGACTAGAAAAACATCAGATTGTTTTCATGACTGTTGTGTAATATCAAATCCTGTGTATATTTTTTTTGCGGTTCTTGGAAGCTAAGTGCTTATTTATTGAAACATAAAAAATTCTAGCACAAAATAAAATGCAGCACTCAAACCATGGACAGAAACAAAGTACCACAAACTCAAAATGTCAGTTCTCAGGGCAAACTTACTCCTTTGACATGATAACTGACTTAGTACAGAAAAGATGAGGAAGATAATAGGTAAGGATTAATCTGATTTTTAAAGATTTTTTTATTGCCTTATATGAGAGTCTCATAATCAAACTGGGAAAATATAACCCGAACATGGCCATGCACAAAGAATTTTACCAATGGGAAAAAAGGACACATTAACTAATATGAACACTCAGTACTATATTTAGTTTTGGTTTGCAGAAATGATTTGGAAAAAAAAAAAAAAAAAGGACTGTATGTGAAATAGGTGACAAAAAGCTATTCTTAACCAGGTCAGTGAACAGAGTTAAAATCTGAAATTTTTTTGATAAATGGGAGAACTAGTCTGAAGTCAGTGTAATGAAATTCAAAAGAGAAAAGTAGAGTGAGAATTTGAGAACAAGAACTATTTTATACATCTATGGAACGAAGGAAAACTGTCTGGGTATTGCAAAAAAAAGTTTCAAGAGAGGAGGAGCTGAGTAACAGGAGACTGCTAGTTATGGGGACATATTAAAACATGTTCCCTCAGAGCTGATCAAAAAGGGTCCTTAAAACAGCACATGCTTCAGCTCTTCTACTTTCAGATCATACTTAATCAAAGTTCGCAACTGGAATATTTAAGTTCACTAAAACTAAATTTTACTGATTACTGAAGAATTTATTCAGTAAGGAAGCTACTACACTAGTAAGCACTCTAGGGATAAACAATGATTTTCTCAAAAAGATCATCCCTTTGGCTACCAGGCTCTCTATATGCAATCTATACATAATCCTTAACAGATGTATAATATATATTTAGTCCCTTATGAAGGTATCACAACACATTAAGCATTTTAACTAAAAAAGAATTACACATTTTTTTCTAATATTTTATGATTTCTGTCAAGGTATTAATTATGTAACATTGACAATAATTTAGAACACTTCTTGAAGCATTAGGTTTTCCCCAGGTATATGAGGAAAATGTTGAAGAACTTAACTTTCTGAGATATTTGTATGTTGTGTGGATCTTACACAACCTAATTTCTGGTGATAGAGAAAACTGAAATTATGGTTGATCCCCATGAGATAGCATGGTTTGAGCATTTTCTGTCTAGGAGTGCTTCTGCTTACCCTTGGGTTTGGTTTGCACTTATGCACTTACTCTGCATTTAGTATGCTGAAAGATGGAGCTGCCTTTACTCTTTTCAGTGTTTTGAAGTGAAAGTAATGGAATGTTTGGCTGAGCATACATATATCACATGATTTTTAATCATTTCAAATGCCTGGACAACAAAAACATATGTGCAAAACCACCAAGTTATTTAATTAAAATTAATTTAACTTTATTTTTTAAAAAACTTGTGAAAAGCAATGACTATTGATGCAGTGCATTTTATTTAGCCAGTTGCACTTAGCACCTAACCCCATGATTTGGTACCGTCACGGCGTGCTGGGCAGGAAACACTTAGCATAGGATGCTGTTGGCAATACCTGATGTCAAGCTGCCTAACCTCGCATGCTGGCACTGTGTGCTGAAAACCTGAATGCAATATTATGGGGGTTTTCAAAGTCAGCCCTAGGTAAAACAAGTTTTGCCCCTTTTAATTTCTTCAGCCCTAGTCTATAATATGCTTTTTTTTTTACAGATGTACTTAGCATATAACCAAATTTAACTAGTTTCCTAGCAAAATCTATATCTTACCTAATTTGTAAACATGAACATCTTGACATTAGCACAAATTTCAGAGGCCTCTAGGATTTATTACCCGATTTATTGTTTGGAGACACAATCTTTTAGCCATCAGTTAGCAAAATGCAACTAATAATCTGTTCAGAATTATCTCTAAAGTTTGATGGTTGAAAAATTGAATAAAAGGTAGCTTTCACTACTGGGAGGCAGTGCTTTAGGGACTGCCTTCTCCATATACTGATTTTCACAATGGCAAGAGGCTAGGAAGAGACATAAATCAACATATGCAAAAGTTAGTTTGATATACCAGTACAAATGTCCTTTGTCATATTGTATACTGAAAGCACTGCTGTTATAACGCATGGGATGGAAGGGTTTTGGGATTGTGGTGGGAAAGGGTGGCATGGAGAAGAATAGTAAAGGAAGTAGTTTCCAGTAATACTCATTAGTGGGTGGCCTAAATTTTAGGCACCAAGAAGAGAGAAAAACTTAACAATTCTAAGTTATTTAAAGGCTGCATGATAATATATTATTTCAGAGAGACAGAACTAAAAAATAGTAACATATCCATCTAATAAAGCTTCAGTAGCTCATTATACTTTTTACCAGACTTTACTGTATTTTCCTTTATGAATGCAATAATTGCAAAGATAATGTAAACAGTGGCATGGATTCTCATAGCTGACATAAATCCTGGTACTATGTCTGAGGAAAACAAAGCTCTGACTTGGAGAGATTCATTCAGACTCTATATATGAACACCTTCTTAGTTTTGGATTGCAGTTTCTTCCCATGCCACCCAAGAGAAGTCTTATGTTGCCAAATTGATAAGCTAAACTGTGTTTAACCCATACACCACATGTCTGTGATGTTTCCAGTCACGAAGAAATTCATGCTCAGATTCAAAGTGAGATTCTTGTGAGAATTGAGAACAGGAATTCATTTTCCTTTAGGAAAGAACACTCTTAACTCTGATCCCCTTCCCAAACTGAAAACATGCTCAATTTGGTACCTTTATTCAAGGAAGCAAAGGAAACAAACTCTGGAGAATGAAAGTAACAAAAAATAGTGTTGCACTTAGTGTGCTTTAGAGTTCTTTTCCTCACAGCTTTAATCATTCTTTACATGAAGCTGATATCACCTGACCCTCTTCTGCTCTAAATCAGAGTAAGAACATTCAGGTCAATATGTACTGATCTAAAAACATCTAGAATGAGTTCATCAGGGTGGGCTGAACAAAACAGTGTTGACTGATCTAATGCACACAATCAATACTACTTTACTGTGTGGCTATTTGCAGTCACAAATAGATGAAGGTTAATGCAGGCATTGCCTTTGAGGATCCCAAGGGTAGAGGCTTAATATCCTCTTTCCCTCAATGACACTACACTTAAAAGCAGTTACAGGAGGGGCATTTCTCTGACAATGTAAGATTCATGTTTGTCATGCTGTTTCCTAGAATAATCTCACTCATGCAAGACTGAAAAATGCAACACACATTTTTATGCCAGAAGAAAGAAGAAATTGCTCATTTCTTAGGATTCATAATAAATCACATATGTTTATGAATACATTTGTTACTTTTCAGTAAAGTAGCCAATGCTTTTAAAAGAAGTTTTTGGAATACCAATAACATAATCTACCAAGAAGGCATGCAATTTGTAACCTATTCTTTGAAAAATAAAATTACATTTGACGTTATATATCAACAGCACTATCTAAGTATCAGTCCTGGCAGGCTGGATAACATATTTTCAGATAGTATGCTCCAAGACTAACAGGATTCACCAAGAAATAAACTTTCAGAGTAATTTAATTGTTAATAATTCACTTCATATTAATATGTTGCTATTGACCCTCTGTGTTGCACACAATCTTCTATGCTATTTGCAATCTTACTTAACAATCCATTTTCTTTTAAATTAAGTATACTTTAAATTTCTTCTTCTAATATTATTCATAAGACTTTAAAATATATAACAAGTTACAGTCTTTCATTTATCCAGCCTTACTTATTTATTCACAGACTACCAGATCTATAACCCAGCATCATATTTCTATTGCTCTTTGTAAGCCACCTAAACAGTGCCCTTGCAGTACACCAGCAGCTCCCAGACCGAATTATAGCCTTCTATTTAATTAGAGGTGTTAGATTATGTGAGAAGCAATGCCTAATTGCAAATACACTAAGTGGTTCTCTGAAGCACAGCTTTCTCCTGCATCTCTGATTACTGCAACCATCAAGGGTTTACTAAATTCAATATAAATAAAGAATTCCACTGTTCATTTTTGATGTCAGGACAGGCTCTTCTCTGTCCTATGTCATGAACCCTATGTCCTTATTTTTTAAGACTTAATAAGACAATTTCCAAACAGCAGTGCCTGCAAATCTGGATACTATTTCCATGATGCCTGTTTCACTAAAACTCAAATGTAGAAAATATACCATGATGTCTGTTTCTGAAGGTTTTTAATATGTTGAAGGTACTATCCTTTCTCTTTTTAGCCCAACTGAAATGCAGTGGAATATCTACAGAAGACATCACCTTCATACAGATGACTACGTGCTGCATCCCAATTCTGTTTCTTAAATAAAATTCAAGAAGCCATACAGTAATAAAGGGTAGAAATTTCACATGTAATAAGTGATAGGAACAGGGCTTAGGCTGTCAAGATTTAAAGTGAATGCATGACTAAAAGTACTATTTCTGTTTGCCTGTAGGCAAACCCATCAATTCTCTGTATCTGTTAGGAATTTACTTTTTGATTTATAAGCCAAAGTTTTTTTCATTTGTATTAGTAACATAAATTCTTGTATGAGAACGGAATCAGAGTAATTTCAATGAGATCAGAAGGTTGTGGATATGTTTTCTGTTCCACTGTGGTATAAATAGTGATTAAAAATTATGAAAAAAAAAGATAAATTTACAGCCAGCTACTTCAGCTATAATATATCGCCTCAGGTTTCACAGCAGATGAAAAAAGTAAAAAAGAAAATTAAACACCAGGAAAAAAAAAGAAGCAATAATAAGAGAACAGACTATTCTGCAAATTTTTTAATCTCTGATCTTGAGTGTGGTTATGGAGTCTTGGATTTTGTGGAAGAAAATATCAGTCATATGATACTATACATGACCTTCTGCAAGAGGAAAAATACTGAGCTAGGAAAAGGGATACAGCTCCTGTGCAGATGTGTGTAAGCTGGTGTCACTGGGTTCCTCTTAACAAACTAAAAAAAAAGACCCTGAGAAAAGGCTATGCAAGTCTAAAGAATAACTTGAGGGGAGGTTGTAACAAAGGTATGGGTCCAAGTCAAGACCATAGTTTAAAAACTCTAGTGAAGGTGAATAAAAACAAACAAACATGAGAAAAATGTAAGGTCTAACATATGGTGATAATCTGACAAGGAAAACTTGCCCTAGTCACTAGAGATACCTTCTAAAAGGGAGGTAGTATTTTTAAAATATTGAAGGGGAAGATTTAAAAAAAAATGTGCTGCACATTCATACTCTGGATCATGTGAGAGGGCAAACTTACATCCTTGTCTGGTTCTTTCAGTCCCTCTGAGTACATGGATTTTTTTCAACATCTATGTGATCAGATTGATTGCAATTACATCAACATAATTCAGAAATGCAGACCTGCATTTGCTGCCTTCCGTCACCAGATATTTTTTTTTTTATTCCTGATATATTAGTTATCTGACCTGGGGCTTTTTCCTTGAAAGAAAATAAGTAAGCAAACAAAAAATAAAGTGATTCAGAGCAAACTGAATCACTGGATCTGCTGTAGCTTTGTTTTTGTACCTTTAAAGATTTTTAATATAATTGAGAATGCTACTTAAGTTCTCAACACTGGCGAAATTTGCACTGTTTGTTGTGAAGATTAAGTGAGAATTCCAGACTAAATTATTATTATTATGTACAGTAATGACTGCTTCAAATGTGGTCACTAGGAATATTCTTTGATGAAATGAATGTAAACAATATTCTACCAGACTTAAACTTATCTTCATTTAAACATGCCTAGGAATGTGGGGTTTCTTTTATGGAGCTAAGTCTTTTGTCTGTGGAAGAGGTGCAGAGCAGCATTCATCTTAGATTCATTTCATTTCACTGAAATAAAAATAGTTTTTTTCATGAATAAATGTAATCAAAACCATCAGGAAGATACATTTGTGTAAAAAAGGAAGCACTTTGATTAAAAAGAAATATCACACTATGTGTGATCTTAATGTGACAGCAATTGAAAGATTATGTTCCATAAGCATAAATAATGTTTTTCATTCAGTGTGTAGAATATAGTAGGAGTCATAATCAGAATTTAATGCAAAAGCAAAGTATTAGAAAATACTTGATTGGGTTTTTTTTCTGTTTTCTGGACTGTGTTTTTAGACTTTTGTAGGTTGGTGATTGTAAGGGACACACAAAATCATTAAGAAAATGAAAGAATAAAGAACAAAGTTGTTGTAAATCTCGGACAATATTCAATCAAGAAGGATCCTTATGCCTGCAGTTCCTGCAGTTATTTTTGTCATATGCCAGTAGGTTTAAGCATATTTATAATACACTGTCAATGGTACACTACCACAGCAATTATGTAAAATATTGGAGTATTCAAATAGAATAGTAATGCTTCTTTGGCACAGAACTTGCTGCGATTATGTTAATGCTTTCAGGTGGGAAGAATGATCTCAAGAAGACCCCTACAACACAAGACATAATCAAGTTGACCAGCACTGTCCTTTTCATCCTTTCTCCTGAAATGAAGGATGCCCAGGAGTGCGCAGAGAAACAACTCAAAATAAAGGATGGCTCTGAGGACTGAGAGGCAAACCAAAACATAGCAAACTCTATAAACAGTATCTTGCGATAAATGTAAGAAGCAGAGATCAAGGAGAGGAAGACTGTAAACAATTCTTTCAGCCTCTGCTGCAAGATAAAACCACCGAACCAAAGGAAATGCAAGATGTGAAACATAATTCAATCAGTTTTGTGATGGAGATTATAAAAGTAAAATGTACTGAGGAAACTGATAAAATATTAGTGTCAAAGAAAAATAAACCACTGATATAAAAAATATCCATACCATGTAAATAAAAGAGTATCTCTTTCCAGTATACTAATATTAGACATTTAAATAAAATAATTTCTTCCAGAGGCCATGAAACTTATGGAATTGTAAAGTAAAAATGGTTTAATACAGCTAATTAGTAGCATGTTAAATCAAGTGTGTTAATATACATTTCAATTTAATTACATTATTGGTAATGGCAAATGACTGTGCTGTCTAATACCACTCAGGGAGTGCTGAACCGTATGCCTGAAATTTGACAGACCAGCTTGGAAAAAACTTATCCACAAGGGAAGTCTTCGCAGGGTCACTGTAAGCTATAGCCGGGCAGTGCTGTGGGAACTCAACACCCACTGGGTGTTTTCCAGCCAGCCAAGGCAGCATGGTGAGAGGTGATTTCAGTCAATTTTTCCTGGCTTTGTTAATCTATTCACTAAATCCATCCTACTAATTGTCTCTATCCAGGATGTACCTCAGCAGGACGGATCCCAGGCTAGGCAACTTTGTGCCCAGCCAGAAGTAGGGATACTGGGAGGGGTAGGGCTTGAATAACTCCTCCTTGAGCCTTCAAGATGTGGCAGTGGGCTATGGCCAGTTCTGCTTACTGTGGCCTAAGGAAACTTGGAGTTGGCAGGGGTGAAAATAATCCACATGGGGAGGGATAGTCTTAGCTAAATCAGTCTTGGAAATGTTTATAGGTTAACTACAACATTAAACTGTAAAGAGCAAAGACAGTGACTAGATACCCTGGCAGTGCCCAGCAACTTGCCTTTTCAATTTTCTTCCAAATCCTAGTCCCTTATTTTCTTATGTTATACAAATATCAGTTCACTCCTGTGGGGTTTTCTTTGGTAAACTAACTAGTTTTCCCAGAAAGCAGACATGTAAGTGATCTGGGAAAATTTGCTCCCAGTTGTACCAGTACCACTATGCTATTTTTGCCTCCTCATGCGGTCTCCAGCATCACCTCATGCAGCAGGGTCTGCAGGAGCTGTGCTCATTTTCATGCCACTAAAAATCACGCCATTCTGCTAGCCTGTAGCACAGTGTTTTTGTTATTTCCAAAGACTCAAAAATAGATGCCCTCATCATCCTTCTCAAATCCTCTCAGCCTTGTTACTGCCAGAGGGGTGAGAGAGAAGACTTTTAGCCAACACCCTCCTACGGGCAGCCATACAGAAAGGACATGCCACATGTCCTGAGGGAAGGCAAGCCACAGGCAGCGTGTGCATGGGGGCCCTGCTCCACCTGGTTTGGGGCTTGGGCCCACTCCCAGAGCAACTGGGAATGGAACCATTAGCAACCTTCAGAATTAGTAATCTTAAGAGCCTTATCCTGTTTTAACAACTACAGCAAAGGTCTCCAAAATGGAGCAAAAGCTTTCAGGCATGTGTTTAACACCTCATATAACATGGTGGTGGACTGAAATGAAAAATAAATAGTTAAAACATTCTTTTATGATGTAGAGAAACAGAATGCCATTCCATCAGAGTATATGCACTTGATTCTACTTTGGTATGCTGGAGCATAAACACAGAGGGAAAAAAAAACCACTACAGTAAATGGGCTTTCATATGCTGACACAGAGTTGTGTTAACGAAATACTGATCAAAACGCCACTAAATTAAAAAGACAAAGTGTGATCTTTTATTTTGCCACAACATTTCTCCCAAAGAGTGCTTTAACACATTTGTGTCAACACCTCTAATCTTCACCTTCTGTTTCAAAGATATGAAGATTAGCCAGTAAAATGAACTTCTGCTGGAGGCCAGACTCATATAATAAGATGCAAAACAATTTTAAGGTGCAGATTTTCCAGGAATTTGATTTTCTGCAGAATTTCTGTGCTAAAAAAGAAAATTCAGAATGATTTTGAATCCTTTGGGATTAGGTTCCCCCCTCACAAACTGAACAGCAACTCAAAGTAGGAAGAATGCTGTTGGAGCTCACAACTATATGAGATTGTAACTGATTCCTGAGCACTACCCTAAGAACATCTTCAACTGTTCAGAGAGTATGCTTAAAATTAATAATGTGTTTAGCAGCTTTCTGAAGCAAAGTTTAATTCTTTCTGTTCTCAAAACAGTTTTAAGAACTAATCCCAAAAGTACACAGATCATAAAACTATAACGGTTAAAAAAAAGTGATGTAGATCCTGAACTGAGATAACACTAAGTATCTTTATACCATTATGGACAAAAATGAATCTAATGACTTGGACACACAAGCAAATTGTGTGGATATAACACAACATAGACATCAGTTGCTCTGTATTAATTACTTATGTGTATATCCATCTGTAAATGTGATACAGACTTCTTTTCACAGGTGCAGAGTCCTTTGAATACTTTTGAAGTCTCAGGCACTTCAAAATAAAATCATGGGAGCCTGTGCAGAAGTCTTGCTTGCTTACATTAAAACTGTTCTTAAATGTGTCTCAAGTATCATTTAAATATCTGTAACAAAGGAGACTGAACAAATGATGGGTGTTGTACTTAATACTAGGGTGCACACAGTCACTATTTTTCCATTAGATGTCTATCTTAAGACAGTTTTTCTAGGCAAATTTCCTGATCAGTCTTATGAAAACTGCCCACATGGCAAGTGGCAAAACTTGTTTAATTGACCATATAGCAAATCTACAGTTTCCTCTTTATATACCAAATCTGCTATCTTGACAAAGAAGGAAATTACATTCCTTTAACATAATTTGCTCCTGATTTTTTTACCAATTTATTATCCTCTAGGTGTTGATAAATTGATTTCTAATAATGTGTTCTAGTACATTTCTTGGAATCAAAGCTGGGCTGACCAGATAATTTTCTGGATCATCTGCTTCTTAAAAATAGATATAACACCTGCCCATACCCACTGTTTCTTTACCTTACATAACCTCTATAAGTTTCTGAAAACAATCACTAATGGTCCACACACAGATTAGTTAGTCCTTTGAACACACTAGAATGAATCTTATCATACCATTTCCATTAAATTCATATAGTCAAACACTGGTTAGCCGGTTCTTTTATTGCACACCCTCTGGTTAAAATTGGTTTTCTTAAACAGCTGGTCAACTAGCCACTTTTGCTGAAGTAAAAAAAGCCTTTTCTGTATCATCTGCTATCTAATCTTCTTTTCTGCTAACTAACATCAGTATCAAAAATCAGAGGAAGTTAGACTAATGACAATCTGTTTGTTACCTTTTATACCGTTATGTGCTTTAGGCTTTCTGACATCTTGTTAAATGACTCTGCTCTTCTTTTCTACTTACTTTCAGTCATGGGGTTGTACACATTTCGTACAATTTCTCTTCACTTTTCAGGATGTCAAAGAAACTTGATGCTACCATTCCTTTGTTCAACTTCTTCTGCTTCAGGAGAATTTTCTGTTCTACCTTAAGCACAGTGAATGTAAGTATTTCTGCACTTCTATTGTCCCTTAAATTTCTTTCCAAGATATCCTATTTACTAGGTCTCTGAGCTCATTGAAGTCTGTCCTTTCTGAAATCCATTATCCTATTTCTACTGCTCACAGCTCTTCCTTTTAACAGTGACTATTTTGTGACAACTAAATTTTTAACCAATGACTCTCTTAACGCAAATCAAATCTAATGTAACCACTTCCCTCTTAACTTTTTCAGTCTTGTGGGTGGACCCTGGCCAGCAGCTAAGCACCACATAGTCACTGTCTCACTCCCCTACCATTGTCCCCTATCGGGATGAAGGAGAGAGCAAAAGTGAAAAAGCCTCATGAGTTGAGATAATTGTGATGTAATGAGGGAGGGAAGAAAGGAAGAAAAAAACCCCAAGTTATGCAAAGGCAATTCCTTTCCGCCTCCCATAAGCAGTTCAGGCAGTTTCCAAGCAATGGCTGCATTGGGAAAAAAAAAACAAACCTCCCCAGTTTTTGTTTCGGAGCATGATGTTATATGAGAGAATATCTGTTTGGCCCATTTGTGTTAGCTGTCTCAGATGTATTCCTTTACAACTACTTGTCCACCTCAAGTCTATTAATTGCAAAGGTAGAATAGGAAAAAGAGAATATCATGAGGCTGTACAAACACTGTTCAGTAACAGCGAAAAGATTGATGTGTTTTAGCAGCAATCCAAAGCATAGAACCATATGGGATCCTATGAAGAAAGTTAACTCTATCCCAGTCAGACACAGTACAGTGTTTTGAAATAAGTAAACATTCTCAGTGTTGTCAAGAACTTTATAAACCAGTGATCCCTTCACATATTATTATGCTAACAGATGCTGAAATAATAAAAGTTCTTCACTAACATAGAACCTAGAATGATAGAAAGGCTTGGGTTGAAAGGGACCGTATCATAGAACAATAGAGTGGTTTGGGTTGGAAGGTACCTTTGGGATCATCAAGTTGCAAACACCCCATTATGGGCAGGGATGTCATCCATGGATCAGACTGCTCAGGACCACATCCAACCTGGCCTTGAACTTTTCTAGGGATGGGACATCCATAACTACTGTGGGCAACCTCTTCCAGTGCCTCACTACCCTCTGAGTATAGAGTTTCTTCCTAACATCTAAACTAAATATCTCCTCTTTTAGTTGAAAACTCTCCCCTCTTGTCTTATCACTATGTGTTCATGTAAGAATTTGTTCTTCCTCTTCTTTTTAAGCCCCTTTTAAGTACTGGAAGGCCATGATAAGCTGTCCCTGGAGTCTTCTCTTCTCCATTCTGAACAACCCCAGATGTCTCAGCCTGTCTTCATAGAAGAGGTGCTACAACCCCGGTATCATCTTTGTGGTCCTCCTCTGGACCTGCTCCAACAGGTCCGTGACTTTCTTATTCTTAGTACTCCAGAGCAGTACTCAGGACTCCAGGTGAGGACTCATGAGGTCAGAGTAGAGGGGGAGAATGAAGAGGAGAGGGAAAGTGGAAGAATTATCTTAGATGCTCAAAAAAACCTCTCATAATCTTCTAGAGTAATAGTTTGCACTACATCCATGAAAAGACACAATCTAAGATCTTTTTTTCTCTTTAAAGTTCCCTCAGAACTTTTCACAGGTCTCTCTTTTATCTGTGTCTTGTCTGTAGAACAAGTATTTATGAGAAATTGTTCAGCAGCTCAGAGGTGGAAGTGCACATAAATGCCAGAAATCACAGAACGTCTTCCAAAATCTTTGGAAATACTGGCATGGGGACACAGTAGACCATGGCTACCATTAACACTTACATAGTTTAGCAGCTTGCAGTTGAGAGTAGTGATAAAACAGGGATTTTCAAAAAATAATATTTCTATCACTTCAGCTAATAGCAGTTATAAAACTTCAAATTACTTCTATGTAGCATGGATGCTTAGATCTAAAATGCTCCTGGCTTTCTCATTCTGAGATCCCACCCTTGAATTTCCATTTGAAGTTTTCAGACCAGACCAGGCATGAAAAAGTCCTACTCAGTTGTGTCTGACTTCTGCCTCTGATAGAGCCAGTCTATCTGCATTTTAGCTACAGTAAAAATCAGCCCTATTTCCTCTCATGGATCTGGAGAATAAATTCTGTGGTACTTTTATGAGAAGTGAAGTTTATGGAGCAGAAATACATGTGGGCATGGCAGCCCTAACAATCTGTAAAGCTTCCCTAAGCTTAATTGATTTTGAAAAAAAAAGTGGATATTTCTTCAATTTTGTACAAACTCCATGACAAAAGGCACTAGGGAATAGGACAAAGACACTATCAATGCCATTCCAAACAGCCAAGGAAGAAGTCCTGCCTTGTCAGAACTTGGATTTCACCCTTGACAGAAAAATCAATGAGAAACCAGTTTTGTTTGCTCTGAAATGATTTCAACTGATTGCTGAAAATTAAAAAGTCACAAAAAATGAGACCATAACCAAGAAATAAAGCATAAGGATTTAAAATTGAAATAGCACTCAATTCAAAAATAAAACAAAACAAAACATTGTTCATAATAGTACTAGTAGTGGGAGCATTAATAAACACTTAACAGATCACTGCACCAGTCTTTTTGTCAGTAGACTCAGTAAATGACAGATTTAAAATTTTATTGTGCATTTCATTATAATTTTGATAAACATTGCACAGTGGCAGTGGTAGATACAATTCAGGTTAGGATAATTTTTCCATAAAAATTGTATTGGAGTAAGTTAAAGCGAAATCTCATTTACCTGTAAAGTGCTGAAAGGGGCCGCTTGTTGCCAGGTTTTGGTCTGTATGGTTTTGGTTCTCCTGCCATGTTGATATCTGAAAGCAAACATTTGATATCAGTAAGTCAAAGTTCTGGAAGTTAGAGTGAGTTTGCAAAGGCAGCTTCAAGTCCCTGAAAATGAGTAATAAGCAGTGAAAATGGACAGGGTAACCAAAACACCTGTCTAGTTTTTACCTCTTCTGAATTGATGCTGTAATACTTTCCTAAAAATTCTTACTGTAATACATGTATTTTAGGCAATACATTTTATTTTAGGCAAAATATCAGTAATTGTTGACAGAGAAAGATGACATTTTTAAACACACAAGTTTCCACTAATGAAGGTGAAGCCAGTAATGTATTTCTATTACAGAAGAATATTTGAATTGTAACTTAGATGTTGAAACAAACTATCATCTCGAGTTGAATTCTGTTGTGGAGGACTGCAATGGTTCTGAAGAGTTATCTTTTAGGGTCTAGAGAAAAACACGCTGATTTTTAACTGCTTCTTCACTGTCCACTTAGAAAGTAACTCTTCAAAAGCAGATAAGAGAGTATCTATTTCCTACCCCAAATGCATCTTTCTTTGGAGAGAAAGAGGATCTGTTTTTGCAAATGCTTTATCTTAGGCAGATACTTCTTATTCTCAACAAGATCAGAAATCTTTTGAAAACTTTTTACTTATATTATACCTGTATATTCATCTTTTAAATATTAAAAAAAGCCAAGCTTATATAGACATTACTCGTGTTTGTTCTCACATTTGTCTCTTCATTTGAATCATACTCAAAGACATACCAGGAAATACATGTCCTTCATTATGATTGCTGTAACAGTTACACACGGAGAAAGAAGCACAGACCCTTCTGTGGAGAATATCTTCTTGAGCTTAGGAAGCTATCTATATAAACACAAACTTACATTAAATGCTCCTCCACTCTGGTTGAATGTTGCAAAGTTGACATTACAGCAAATCACATGGACAAAGTTAAACTTTTGATTAGAAAACAAATTTCATGCAATTTGAGGAATGCTGCAACTAAATCTCTCCTCAGCTTCACTAATGTAAAAAAAGAGTAATAGTCAACAAAATCACTGGAGTTACTCCAGTGTAAAATTGCTGTGACAAAACATCCTATCCCATTAAACATGGAATGACGTCGTGATCAAGACTTTCAAGGAAATACATGTTCTTTGTAAAATCTATGTTTAACCTGAAACTCAGCGTAGTGGAGGGAAAAGTAGAAAGCTGAGGTGTAGAATGGGGAAGTAGCACCGTTCAGTGCAATAATGCTGAAAGTTCAACTATTTTTATTTCTTATTCTTGACCTCAAAAGACGCAGTTAAAGCCTGAGACTTAATGACTGGATACTTTTATTTCACACAAAGTGAATAAAAAAATCAATCTGACTTTTCTTAACAGTCAGAAATACAGAAAATTTATGTCTTTTAGGTTTTTTTTTCAAACAGAAAATATTTTTCCATTAGAAATTTCATGCTCCAATCATCTAAAAGAACTGAAAAGAATTAAACTTATTTTCCATCTAAATTTGATATCTTGAGTTCAACCAACATTTATTTAAAATTATACAAGGACTGGAAATTAGATACTTTTATCTAGAACTATATCATATAAAATATTTTAGTAAAATTTTCCATATATAAAACACCTTAGAATTAAATCTGATTTCAGTTTCTTTTGTAGGACCTATATTACTATTAAATAATAATTTTTTGTAAAACATTTAATTTCTTGTTTTGACTAACTGAAATTGGATGAACATTGGAGACAGTTTTCATACCTCCTTGAAATGTTTTCCTGCTATTAATTTTAAGCAAGTGTTTTATTAAATATATATTTTTTTGTCTTTAATTTTTGTTAAAAATTCAGCTATGATGCTGTTATTTCAAGAAATATAAATTCTACAATGTTGAATCAACAAAGTAAACACCAAATATTTCTGAAAGCCACTGAGGAATTTTGATAGCTGTGTCGCATTTCCATTGGCTCCTGAAAATAACAGAATTGGAACAAAATTTTTATCCTATGATCTTTATGATAATTAGACCTTTTCATACTATTTTAATATGTCAGCTTTAAGGTCATTGACTGCATTGACTTTCACCATCTCCTACTGCAACTAGGACAGATTTTAGGACAGAAAGTAGAATTATGATCTGTTCTTGGGAAATACTTGATGCTGTGGTATCACCTTCACAATACCATAATATTCAGAATTATTTCATGTCTCTCATCTGCTACTGTTTCAGAGCTACATCCCTGGTCACTGTTCTTAGGCGTATGAACATTAACAGGTTTTAAAAAGTTTTTCATATCCTTCTGGCAGAGATCAATACTATCTTGATGATTATTCTTATAGACCTACATTTCCAGCTCTAAAAGAGCCACTTTTTTAAAAAAGGTGAGTTGTATAGGAGGCTAAAGGGTGTTTGTTTTGTGTTTGCTTTATTTCAATCAAAAATGTCAAAAAGGTAACACTGAAAAAACACAGTGGCAAGGTTGTTCAGAATCAGTTAAGATTCCCTCACACTTCAATAAATTTCTAAATGTGCCAGCAAAAAACACTGAACTACTTTATACAGATAGTAATAGCCAAAAATTCTCTTTAACATAGGAAATAGTTCCTAGAAAAGCTGTGCACATGGGGCTTTTCTGTTAGTATGAAAGTGATTGAATAGCTCTGCAATTCCCTAAGCACTTTATAGTGAGGTAAGAATGGATGTAGGAAATGCTTTGAAGAGTTAGAACAGATTTTCACCCCATTATTTTTCAGCACTATCTGCTCCAGCCTCAATTTTCTAACTTAGATTAGAAGTGAACTTGTCAACATTTTGCAAGATAGATTATTTCTATTCCAACTGGAAATCTTCTGAGATAACTTGTTCACTTCCTTCATCTGTCATTAGTTTCACAGCAGACATTTACATCTACTAGATCATAAACTGCGTGCCAAATAAATTTGTTGGCTGCAGCACAGAGATTTACCTGTGCTAATGATTCCACCCCATGGAATGCAGAGACGTTAGATTAGATACTGTGCTTGTACATGAATATGTACCAGACAACTTGGCAAGGGACACAGACATTCACATTGCTTCTGGAGAGGCATGGATTTGATGGGTTGGGCACGTGATGGGTGAGGAATTGGATGATGGTCACACACAAAAAGTTGTACTAAATAAGTATATTTTCTACATGGAGACCACTGATGAGTGGCATTCCTCAGGGATCCATATTGGGACTGGTGCTGTTTAACATCTTTGGTGACACAGACAGTGGGGTTGAGTGCACACTCAGCAAGTTTGCCAATGACACCAAGCTGTGTGGTGCAGTTGACACACTGAAGGTAAACAATGGCATCCAGAGGGACCTTAACAGGCATGAGAACCTCATGTGAGGACATGTGTAAACCTCAGGCCAAGTGCAAGGTCCTGCACCAGGGTCTGGGCAATCCCAAGCATGAATTCAGGCTGGGCAGAGAATGGATTGAAAAAGGATGTGTGGCTTTTGGTGGATGAGAAGCTTGATATGACCTGGCAATGTGCACTTGCAGCACAGAAACCCAACCTTATCCTGGGCTGCCTCAAAGGCATCATGGCCAGAAGGTCGAGGGAGGTGATTCTGCCCATCCACTCTACTCTTAGGAGACCCCACCTGGAATACTGTAGCCAGCTTTGGGGTCTGCAACAAAAGGATATGGACCTGTTTAAGCAAGTCCAGATGAGGCCCAACAAGATGATCAGGGGGCTGATCATAGGAACACCTCTCCTATGAAGACAGGATGAGAGAGTTGGAGTTGTTCAGACTGGAGCAGAGAAGTCTTCAGAGATATGTTATTGTGACCTTCTA
Source organism: Oxyruncus cristatus (assembly GCA_013399855.1). Lineage (NCBI taxonomy): Eukaryota > Metazoa > Chordata > Aves > Passeriformes > Cotingidae > Oxyruncus > Oxyruncus cristatus. The sequence goes on along the minus strand of VXAY01001554.1, from coordinate 783,194 downwards.
ATACTTGCAGGGAGCCCACAGGAAAGCTGGAGAGGGACTTTTTATGAGAGAATGAGGTGATGGGACAAGTTATAATGGCTTCAAACTGAAAGAGAGTAGCTTTAGATTAGATATTGGTAAGGAATTCTTTACTGTGAGGATGGCGATTGAAACAGGTTGCCCAGAGAAGCTGTGGCTGCCTCATCCCTGGAAGTGTTCAAGGCCAGATTGGTTGGGGCTTTGAGTAACTTGGTCTAGTGTGGCATCCCTGCCTGTGGCAGGGGGGTTTTGAAATAGATGATTTTTATGGCCTGTTCCAACCCAAAGCATTTTGTGATCCTATGAAAATTCTAGATATAGGTAGACAGTTGACATGACTCAGGGACCACTACTGACTGGCATTTCACCCAGCGAAAGAGAACGGATCCAAGTACCTATAATTATCTATTAATGATGTGACGTCGGAGTGTGAGCTCCATGTCAGAAAGACTGGAAACTGAGACCTGGAGCCAAGGAAACTCTAAGTACCTCTATGGCTCAAAAGATGAGTTTCTAAGACATGTTCATCAGATGTTCTTCCACACATTCTTGTGAATGGTTATGGAACCTGAGACATTCCTTTAAAAATTCTACACTTCCATGACTTAAAATTTTGAATGAAAGGGGGTGTCATTGTTTACTTCCAAACCAGCTATGCTTTTGACCAACATTTAATGGTAAATTAAATTAACACAGAGAGAAAGAATTCACACAATAAATGTACGATCTATATATAGAGAGATATGAATAGAGAGAAATCAGGATGCATTTTCTACTCTTTCAGATAACACAAAGTATATGGGATAGAAAAGAAAGACCAAGAGGTAGATGCAATTTAGAGAAAGCCTGTAGTCATATGATTTATAGCGTAACTGAACACCAGCAAAGCTAAAGCTAATCTATCTTTTTTTATACTCTTCCATCTACTAGTCTTATAAATCTCCCTGCTGCCTGCTAAAGGAATTTTAATGAAGTCATATGACATTTTTTACATCATAGACTTCCTTTATTCTTTATATGTTCCATTGATTACATGTCATCCACTCCCCTTTCCCCATCTCTAGCATGTGAAAAAAGCAGAGAGAAAAGGACAGCTCTCAGTTCTTTTCTATTCTGTGCCCAAATTGCACAGCTGTAAAGATGAAATTTCCCAGAAAATTGAACACAAACTCAAATTAACTTTCAAGGCTAGTAAAATATTAAGCAAAGGTCTGGGTCACACATTTTCATTTTCCATAATGGTATTAAAAATAATTTGCTTGTGGGGCTCTCAGCTGCATTTGGATTTTCTCTTAGCATTGAAGTAATTGGAAGCCTTTTTTTGTACAAAGATGACAGCTATTGTTAATGCTTCATACAGAAAGAGCTGTTGTTGAATAGTATATGAAATAGCTTTGTTCAGCCATTTCTTCTTTCATTAAATACTGCTAAAATGAAATGAGGCTATAGGATTATATAAGATGTCACTCTTAGCACCATTCAGTAACAAAAATGTCAGGCATTGTCTTGCAGAAAAGTTTTTTCTGTTTCCCAGGGAATTGGATTAGTGTGAGGACAGGTGACAGCTAAAAGGGGAAATCCTGTCCTGTCTAGATGCCCCTCACAAACCATTCAGGGTCCTGGAGAGAGCAGTGAGCTACAGAATGGATGCAAGTGTACTTCACAGTTGAGGTGGAACATTGTTCTACCTTTGTTTTTATCTGTTTGCTGCCATCCCTGAAACTCTCACCCCAAGTAACAACAAAGTCACTGGGCAGAACTTCCTGGCCCCATTGGTTGTACAACTGGCAGTGGTCCATATCCATGCCCAGGGGAGAGGCATCATTTCTGCCTGGGGAAAAGGACAATGCTTATTTGTGGCCTCTGATTGATTGCCCATGGACTCCACTGTGACTGCAGAGTCAGTGGGCAAGACCTCACAGACTGCTTCTCTTCTGGTGCTTGAATCCCTGCAGATCAGTTACGGTGATGTGGCAGGAATCATGCTGGGGTACTGGGCTGCAGGGGAAGGAACACCACAGAGAATAGGGCATGTCTTGTAACGGGATTCCTATGGGAAGGAGGGAAGCCCTCTTTCTGACAATCCTGCCCACTCCTCCTCCTCAGCACTGGGCTTGAGAGTTCCTCTACAGAAAGTTCCACACTGCTGTTTTGCAGATGCAAGAGATTGCATCAGACTTGGCTATGAAGGGGACTATGTGGCCATAGCCACTTATCTGCAAAACAGCTCTATAGGAACTGTGGGAGTTTGGGTGTTAACTGTGGAAATCCCCAGTCTGGTTTGTGCCATGGTAGCCATGAAGCTGGCTATCACACGTGCACTTCACCCCACTAGAGCCAGACTATAGACGCAGATAAGTATAGTCTTCCTGTAAGATGATCCTTTTAATTTAATCAAATTTTCAGCTTCTGTTTCCCACCCAGAGAACAAGATTTCTACGTACCAAGTACTTGTTTAACACACGGACTAGTAAATTCTGTACAAGCAGAAGATTACCATTGCCATGAGGATACAAGAAAGCAATGGAAAAGTACATCAAAAACTTTCTGCTATCTTCAGGAAAAAAGAAACTGTTTTAATTATGAGTTTATCTGGCAAGAACAAAAACAAACAAAAAAAAAAAGCAGAGACACTCATAATATCCCAACCCCTGCTCACACTCTCCCTTCTCATTGTTGCTGTTAATAAGAAACAGAACTGGGCCTTGACTTACAACTTTTTTTTTTTTTTTTTCCAGACAGTGGGGTGTGCAAGGACTGCCTTTGGTTTCTCTTGATCACGGTAAAGATGCTGTTTACAAATAGGAAGTAGAGCATCTATCATCTTTCAGATCAAGCACAGTCATTACAAGGCAGCAGACAACAAACTCTCTGCTGCTTTTCTCTGATAACAAAAGATATTTATTACCATGAGACTCAGACAAAGCTTCATGTTGACTAGATGCCTGAGTTTCTCAGCATTGCAATTAGCCCCAAGCAGCAACATTAAACAGTGTAGTGCAGATAGAGTATGAAAGTCCCCCATATACTTTTTTCAGATTTCAATATGATTTACTCTCTGGAACATGCCCTGAACCTGAGTAATTTTCAACTTGTCCTCAAACTACATTTTTTCTCTCTCTTTTCTAATACTTGGCTGCTTTCTCTGCCCCACAGGCTTTTATCTAACTCTCCTACTAATGCTAGTTTCATGGCCCTAGCAATAGTTTTTCATGACAATTGAAATCTGTAGTATATGAAAGAGTTCACAATCTCCCTTGTACCAATCCTTTTGTCTTTCTTACTATTTTTCCTGAATATGGTCAACTTTATTAATTCAAACAGAAAGAAAAAATATTTTTTTTCCTAAAACAACCATCAAAATAGCAACATTTTACAAAAAAATTACGTAGATTATTTTGTCTGCACTTATTAACCATATTTTTTGGACATTTCAACAAAGTTTGTTTACATTTCAAGTGCATTTTCTCATAAATCTGAAAAGCAAATGTAGCCAAGGTTCTCTGGGTGTCACAAGCAGAATGGCTCCCACAGAAATGCTTTGCAATGCACATGTCATTCTTCATGTTGTAGCCTGGGGCCTTTCCTGCTTTGCTCAGGAGGTCTCAGCAGCGCCAGGGGCAGGAAGCAGGGGCAGTAGGTGATGGTTTGGGGCAGAAAATGTGGATGGACACTTTCAAGGTGCTGTTAGGTGTGAGGGCAGTGTGTGTCTCTGAAAGGCTGGCTGGGGTTTGTTGGCATTTTAGCCATCACTGAGGGGTGATTTTGACATCCTGATCTTTGCTGTTAAAGCATTCAAGAGTACATCTGACCTTGAGGGTATTCCCACAGGTTCTCATCCAGGTTGACAACAGATCAGAGAGGAATCATGCTGTGGATTTCACTGAGTCTGGAGCAATGACGTCCACTGATCACTGGTGGGGAGACAGAAAGGGACTTCTGCAGCCCCGAAAGCTCTTCCGCCACTTTCCAATAATATTCCTCTCCAAAACAGGTCTGATTTTATCTTCATTCTTTGACCTGAATTTTTCCCTCTAATTTTCTCTGTTCTTTTATTAGGTGATCTAAGCTTTCATCTTGGTCCCACTTCACTTGAATAAGCCCCCTGCCCCAAAACAACTAGTCTTAACTACTTCCATTTGTTTTATATACCCTCTTTCTGCCCATGATCTTAAATTTCTAGGTTTTTCAGGATGAGGGGATTGATAGAAGGGGATCTTTTCAAGGTCCAAATTCACTTTGGAATTGCTTAGCACAAGTCTTCTAGAATTTCCTTCAAGATACAGTAGTTATTTCAGTGTCAACTTTATGAAAACTTGTGTCCCAAATTATAGACTCATAGAATCACAGATTAGTGTGTGTTGGAAGGGACCTTTAAACGTCAAGTAGTCCAACTCCTGTGCCATGGGAAATGATATCTTTCACTAGATTGGGTTGCTCAAAGTCCTGTCCAACCTGGCCTGAAACAAGTCCAGAGGTGGTACATCCACAGCTTCTCTGGTGCAGTGCCTCACCACCCTCACTGTGAAAAAGAATTTCTGTATATCCAGCATATCACGTAATAGGGTTCTGAAAAGTTCTGTCTTTTTAACACAAGCATCGTAAATCATATGATTGACATCCACAGAAGTAGCTCATATGTTATCATGTAAAAACTATAAATATTCCCTTAATGCTATTATAGTTTCAGTATTATAAAATAACATGGTAGTGATATGCCCTGTGATACTCACTAACCTGAAGCCTACCTTTTTTATTGACATGTCAGGGTTGCGTTAAATAAAAGGGCAGCAGAAGTGGAGACAATTCCATTGATACTTGGCACATGGAAGAAAATGCTATTGTGGAGGTGACATACAAAAGAAAGCTGTGACAAATCCAATATCTACATTTTAGTAATGCCTAGGTTCGAACCATGTTCTAACTCTCTTTCACTGCCAGTGCATGAAGTTGCCCAGTGGATTCAATCTGACAACGAAACTGCAACAACATAGAAGCCTATTGCAAAAGCAAGACGTTTCATAATTGGGAATACTGACGAGCTTCAAAACAACTGATATGCAGTGTTGTTTTATTTGTATCTCTTTGGCATTTCCTCAAGGAAAATATAAAAAGAGTTGATAGGAATAGAGAAAATGTAGTATCTTGACAGACTGATAATTCACATACTGTAGTTTTCTGCCTCCAGCTGCCCCAGATGCTTTGGAAGTAGACACAAGAACCTCAAACTAGTTAGAAACAAGATTATTTTCCTTCTATTCTCTTATCATCTCAGCATGATCCTCCTCCTAAAATGCTTAGTAGTTTAGGATTACTTCAAATCCTAAAGCATGATGTTTTATCTTTCCTCCCATATAGATTTTGATAGTACTTAACTGGTACTAGCTGGAACCTGAAATTACTACAATTTCAAATAGCCTTGCTGACTACATAAATGTCCTGTTACTCTTTTCCTCTTGCTGATAAATTATATTGGTATATTTTTTTTAATGAAAAAATATGTTTCTCCAAAAAAAGTGAGCAATGTTTTGGCCTCATGATCCCCTTACCCTTCATCCCTTCAAACCCTTTTTCAACCACTATTCAATTAACTTATGAGTAATAACCGAAATCATAGAAGTCATGTGAAAAACCCTTTCTCTAAGCATACTACATCACCCTTCTCCCTGCAATTTATTGGACTTCTGCTGTTTACTTTTGTAAATTTATGTTTGGTCTTGCATGCAGATAGACTTTACATGTTGCTTCAGAGGTTTTCTCACAAGTGGTTTAAGGTGTACTACATATTATCAATTACGTAAATTTGGGCACATAATGAATCAATAACAGGAAAAAATGGAATAGGTTACTAAAAATCCTATTAGGAAATAAAGTAATTATTTTGAAACTCATTAAATAATGTCCCAATATCAAAAGTATTACCAAAAGGACCATATGACATATTTCAGTTAAATTTTAAAGAAGCAAAAGTATAAATTTTCATGCATATTAATGCACAGTGCTAGTGAAGCTCTCATTGAATGATCACAACTCTCTTACGTTAACTGGATTCACTTTCTTTTATATTTCCCAGTTACATTTGCTGTCTACATTAGCTTTGCCATACAAACTATCGATTTCTATTAGCCACTAAGAAAATATGCCATTTTGTCGCAGAAATCAAAGGAACCAAGAGCTTGTCCACTCTGAGTTAATTCTTTTCCCCAGAAATCTGTTGAACCAAGAGATTTCCAATTTATTGAGAAAGGTACACATAAACACACAACACAAATGTTTGTAAAGAGGCTTTGGAAGCTAATCTCTACTGCAGCTGGGATATGAAATATATAGAGATATGACAATGAAATATATAGAGATAAGACAATGAACACCAACTGAACATTCACTTCCTCAAAGGTTTTTCAGGCTTATATCAGATTACTATAAGGAGTTCTGAATCCTTATTTTTGCACTGAATCTCATTGGAAGTCATAGTGTTTTTTCTCCAGTTTCATCATGAAGTTAAAAGAGACACCACCCCCAAACCCCCCAGACTAAAATTTTCACCCTTGCAAATCCTTAGCCAAGTTTCCTGCATTTTTCTTTTACTTCATATATTTGTATGTGTATACTTGTGTGTGAAAATTCTTACAATGGAAGCATATGTTTTCAACTGGAACAATTTTTTTGTTAAGTTTTACAAATCATCTTTATTACACAGTTTCTGAAAATAGAGTATTGTAAAGGAACACTAAAGAATATTGAATATTATAATGTTATAATATATTAACTCCTGAATCCGGAGTTAAATAATTGCTGTTGAAGTGGATGTTGGAGCCAATTGCTTTAATATAGCAAACAAAACACTCTTTAGTCTCAGAAATGTCATATCTGACACTCTTATCTATAATTATAGTTAAAGGAAGACTGGTGCCAAGGACCTAACTTAAATCTCAGTACCTGAAGCTTTTAGAATGGATAGATTCTTTTTTTTTTTTTTTTTTTTTCTCCCCAATGTAATGAGAAATTCTGGTGGCTGTTCAAATGGAACAGCTCTCTAAGCTCACCTGGAAACATTAATCTTCTAGACATACTGCATAAACCACTAATCTCATGCCTGTCATTTAAAATGAGGAAGGGAGTACAAGGAGAAATGAACGATGTAGGCAGATTTTTAAAGCCTTAGAGTTGCTATTTTAATTCAAGAATAAATAATATCCCTAAATCTTACATGCAAAAACCAAAAATGTCCAGAAAAAAACAGTGGGTTGAATGATTCCTCTGAATAAAAATTAATGTGATTCAACACATTATTTCAGCATACTGTCTCCTAATCTTTCACTTCCTCATGTTCAGCTCCTTATCAAACGCTGCTGTTAGCATCATGACATAGTGTTTTTGCTTGGAAGCAGAGCCAAAGATACCACTAAGCCTTAAGAATATTTATGCTGGCCTGATATGCATTGACCCAACAGCCTACAGCTGTGCAAACCTGTGCTCTGCTGTAACCTCAACCTTGCAATCCTTTCCCATGATGAGTGATTCTTCTTATGAATCCTATAAGCATTCATAATTCCATACTTAAATTTTTTTTTTCCCCATTTTCAAGCAATTAGGTCAGAATGCAAAAGCAGTGCTCTTGCAAGAAAGGAGAAGACTTTGTGTGACAGTTTAAGCTCTAAGTGTTAGTGTAACCTTCCATTCAAGTCAGATTTAGGTTACTTTTCACTATTCAAACATATATTGTATAATAATCAGACAATAGTCCTTTTTTTTTTTTTTAACTCAGGGAAGTAGAGTCTTGGTAAACTCTGGTAAGAAAGAAGAAGGTTTTAATCTTTTACATTTGTCTCTTACTCATTCATATGATCACTGTCAACCCAAGCTTCTTTATTCTGGGGAAAAGGAAAAAGTACCTCCAGCAACACAGCCTCCTAGGGACTCAGGATGTTGTGGCCTGTAATGAAGGTGTTCCAAAAGTGACAATGGGAAATTCCATCTGATTCAGCAAGGTTTGCAGCTGTATTTATGAAAGTAGTGTTATACATGGCATGGCTGTGTGCTTGAGTATGCAGCATTGTGTTATCTGTACTGTGCAGTCAGTTCGCTCCATGCAGGATTGCATTGCTGTCTTAGCAGCTGCCCCCTATCCCCAGCTCATTCTCCTTTTATACAGTGATCCACAAAGACATTAAAATAACATTGGAAAACAATAAATTGTAGTACATTTCATTCAGTATTTCATTCTGTGCCATTCACTAGGATACTGAGTCACTACCATAAAGACTGCAGGACAAATAATGACGATCCTTTCTATGTGCACACTGTGTTGTTGATTTTGGGTTTATACCCCAGAGGCCTCTTTTTATTTCCTCTCCCTCTCCCATTTTAAAGAGTTCTAAAGTCTGAGCTTATTAGAAAAAAATCATGAACCAGAACATGGAAATGCTTCTTAGCTTCAGGTCATATAAGTGGATTCTGGCCAAGATCAAGTATCAGTTACCCATCAGAAACCCAGTGCTTGCTTCAAGGTATTCCCAAGTTCTGATGTGGGAGGGATGAAACACTGTTTGGAGTAGATTCATGTTTTCTTTTAGCACAGTTTTCCATTTAATTTTGTCTGGTAATAGAAGCTGTTTGAACTGTTGTTCTGTTTGAGATAACACAGAAAGATCTATATTTGCTTTACATACATTCAAATACTTAGTTCAGTATTTGACACCTCCCTTGAAAACAGTGCTCAAACCTGTTGCACTTAAGAGATCACAGCTCTTTAAATCCTGATCGGATATTGAAAGTCTACAATCCCTCTTTCCAAGATGTGCAAAATAAACTTGCCCACAGAATAATTAGTATCTGGTTGTACTCTCTAAATAAAAACTGTGTGTTTTGTTTCTGTAATATGTGTTGCAGTTTGGGAACATGGGTGATACAGTTAAGTGTGAAGGACTACCCAGGAAGGAGGACAAAACCCTCTTGCAGATGACAATGGCTCAGCTTTGGGTTCAACAGGTTTTTCAGGATATGCTACCCCTGGTGACACACACCCCCAAGGACAGTCATGATGGATGGTGCACAGCACTTTTTTGTCCACTAGGATGCCAGCCAAAACTGAAATGGTATTGCTGCCATGTCAGAACAATGAGTGAGGGCAGGTGTGGCAGGGATTTGTACTGTCACTGACATGGACTTCAGCTGTTAGAGAGGGATACAGTCTGTTGTATACTAGACAGGGAACAGGAGGGCAAATGAATTAAGAGCATCCCATTAAAAATATAAATATTCCACTCAGGTCTCATCATATTTATAAACTGTGTACATCCTGTTTTACTTCTGCCTCTGATTGCTTCTTAGGCAGCTCACATACGAGTCTGTGGGTTGACTGTGTGTTTTCTGGCACGTGTGACAGCGTATCACAACAGCGTGGATTCAGGGATTATCTAGCCAGCACAGACATCCCCGAGGATTCTAAGGATAAAACTGAGGTCTTGATTTTCACAGAGGAGTATAATGAAGTTTTAGTGTGCCTGCAATATTGTGTTTGCAAATACTTGAGTGTATTTTTCATGCATTATCGAAAGAGCTAACTGTTGGAGCATTTGCATATGGAAAGCCACACTCATATCAGGTTCCGAATCTTTTAATCTAGGAAAGGTTTTAGCTATCACATCTTTAGCTAATTTAAATTTTATTTAATTATTTTTAAAATGAGAGAAATAGTAAAAAAGGAATCAGCGTACAAAAAGCAGAAGGCACTGGGAAAGCTACCATGTTAGAGGGGTAAATATGCTTAATGTAGCAAGAGCCTAAACATTGATATTTTAAGTTTTAAATATGCATTTGGCAAAATTTTGCAGTTTTACAGAATGCAGTATCTGTAGAATAGTATGGGAGATTTTACTAGTCTTTGTTTTTGCTGGTTCTACTAAAAGTAAAGTTTGAAACTCTCTGCTGATATAGGATGATATTGGGAGAGAGCTAAATCACAGGTCTTTTTCTCATGAAGTCACTTCTATAGTTCAGTCACTGACATCCCAGCAATGAAAGGAATTTGTTCAAAGGTCAGATGCAATTTTCATTTAAGTGTCTCAGAAAATACACCTCAGCACCAATGTTTAGAGTTTAATATTAGTTAAATATACAGTGTTTGTTTTTTTTATATAAAATAATAAAATCCTTTTTTCTACTGTTTACTAGGTGTATTCACATCACAGAATCACAGAATATTCTGAGTTGGAAAGGAGGCACAAGGATCATCAAGTCCAACTCTTAAGTGAATGGTCGATACAGGGATCAAAAATTTTTTGTGCTTTTGAATTTAGGTTCTCCTACAGTAATGGAGAGATGGAGACCATTTCTTCTTTCTTTCAGCTCTAACTAACTCCAGTGAGATTAAATGGATGATTGTTCCTATTTAAATTCTTTTTTTTTTTGATTGTGATTGAACCAAGAACAGATTTCACAAAATAAAATAAAATTTCGAAACAGTTTGGAAAGAAAATAGCCATTAGGATTAGGGCTTTATTAACCAACAAAGAGGAGTCTATCTTATTGCACAGTTTCTTTAAATTTCCCATTTGGATATAATTTCTTGCAACTGAATTTTGCGCTCCCTGCCATTTTAACTAGGACAAAGTAAGAGTTTGTTACCTTCCTTCTGTGAAAGTATTGAAAAAGCTCACTGCATTTCAGGGCTCTTAACCTATGACATATATGACTCTTCCTGACATTTTGAAAAAGATTCGAAACAAGATAACAAACTGAAGGCCTAGAGAACAGAAGATTAAAAAGGAAAAGTAGGGAACCACTAGGTACGTTTTCCCTTCTAATCACGAGCCTGTTGCTGACAGCAGTTATTTTCTTCATCTTAACACCACTGATCTCTAAATTCCCTCATGAATGTACTTTTACTTCATCTGTAACCTTAGATAATAATTGTTAAGATGGTGACCAAAGGAAAGGACAGAGTCCTTCCAAATGGCACCCAGAAAGCAATAAAAATACCAAGCTATAGGTGTGCATTTGAGAAATCACAGATATTAATACTGTAAAAGCTGAAGAAAAAATCCATTTGGCACAGGAAGCGTGGGCAGTGAAGCATGTCATTTCGTTATACTAGAAACAGAATTAGTTCAAAAGAAGAGAACTGGTTCTTCATTTATTTCTAATATCTAAAATGCTTGTACCTGTGAAATTGAAATTTAGCTAAGAGAGTTTTGCTGTTCCTTGGTTTTATCAAGTTTAGGCATTTATTCTTTTGTTAATACCTCTGCTTAAAGAAACACTAATCAGCTAAAAGATGACTGTGTGTAACTTTGTAAAACTGACACAGAATTAAGAATGTTATTACTTTAACTGCCAAGAAAGAGGGAAAACACCCAGCATTTTCACAGTGATCTAAAGGCTGTAATGGTGGTGGGAAGAGACAGAGACAGTCAAGAGAAAAAGGCATTTCAAATGCAGAGTAATCCACTCTATTGTATGCACAAGTTAATAAATATGACAAAAATTACCTAGGTCTTACATAGAATCATAGAATTGTAGAATCATAGGATCATAGAATCAGACGGGTTGGAAAGGACCTCGGAGATCATCAAGTCCAACCCTTGATCCAACACCACTGTGGTTACTAGACTATGGCACTAAGTGCCACGTCCAGCCTCGTCTTGAAAACCTCCAGGGATGGAGAATCCACCACTTCCCTGGGCAGCCCATTCCAATGGCTGATTACTCTCTCTGTAAAGAATTTCTTTCTAATATCTGACCTAAACCTCCCCTGGCACAGCTTAAGGCCATGCCCTCTTGTCCTACTGCTGGTTGCCTGGGAGAAGAGACCAACCCCCACCTGGCTACAACCTCCTTTCAGATAGTTGTAGAGAGCGATGAGGTCTCCCCTGAGCCTTCTCTTCTCCAGGCTAAACAACCCCAGCTCCTTCAGCCTCTCCTCATAGGACTTGTGCTCAAGTCCCTTCACCAGCCTGGTTGCTCTTCTCTGGACCTGCTCCAGCACCTCAATATCCTTCCTGAACTGAGGGGCCCAGAACTGGACACAGCACTCCAGGTGTGGCCTCACCAGTGCTGAGTACAGGGGCAGAATCACTTCCCTGTTCCTGCTGGCCACACTGTTCCTGATCCAGGCCAGGATGCCATTGGCCTTCTTGGCCACCTGGGCACACCGCTGGCTCATGTTCAGCTTCCTGGCAATCCAAACTCCCAGGTCCCTTTCTGCCTGGCTGCTCTCCAGCCACTCTGTCCCCAGCCTGTAGCGCTGCAGGGGGTTGTTGTGGCCAAAGTGCAGGACCCGGCACTTGGCCTTGTTGAACCTCATCCCGTTGGAATCAGCCCAGCTCTCCAGTCTGTCCAGGTCCCTCTGGAGAGCCCTCCTGCCTTCCAGTTGATTAACACTCCCCCCCAGTTTGGTGTCATCTGCAAATTTACTAATGGTGCACTCTATCCCCTCATCTAAATCATCAATAAAGATATCAAACAGGACTGGGTCCAACACTGATCCCTGGGGGACACCACTAGTGACCAGCCCCCAACTGGATGCAGCCCCGTTCACCACCACTCTCTGGGCCCGGCCCTCCAGCCAGTTTCCTAACCCAGCACAGAGTGCCCCTGTCCAAGCTGTGGGCTGCCAGTTTTTCCAGGAGTAAGCTGTGGGAGACGGTGTTGAAAATACCATGTTTCATGAACATAAAAATGTCCTTTATGTGTTTTACATATCTTTGGTCTTATCAAATGAACAAATTTGTGAGTACTATGCTAAATCAGAAAGTAAGAGTAATTGCACTCGTATACTCCAATGATTACCTCCTTCTGCCATCTGGGCAATAAAGTGCCGTATCAAGAAGAAAGAAAAATACAGTGAACCATCATACATGTTCTAAAAACTCCATAAAAACAAACAAGAAGGAGCTGTAACCAATTACAGATAGTAAGAAATACCACAAGAACAGAGAAAGGAATAAAATATAAACATTTTTATTATTGAGCTGTATCCAACTGCTCTAGTACAGGAGCTTCGAAAGGGCGTCACAACCTCATGCTGTGACAAATTGCCTCAGCAACTTAGATACAAAATAAAAAAAAAGGTTTTAATTTTTCAAGTGTTAAAGCATGGATTTTGCAGCATAGTGATCAGTATTTGTGTACAGACATTGTATTTGACCAGTGTCATTTTTTCCTAAATGTAGCCTTTTCAGGCTCTTACTCTGCACCCAGTCCCGTCAGTACCACTTACATCATGTTTAGGCCGAGCTCTGGGCATGTTCCTCCTGATTTCATGGATACCCCTTGTGCTATGACTTAGCACATTTACTAGCTCATCTCCTTTTAGTATCCCACAAGATAAAGCCACTGACATACAAAACCCAAACATGACTTATGTCATGGATTATGTACTGCCTTGTAATTTTCTGACAGTAAATGGATAATTACTTAAGGTAGTCTTGACCATGTTTCTACTGAAGATACCAAGATTTAAAAATAGTTGTGTAAATACATCTAATAATTGCATCTTTTAGTTTGTACATAACAATGATGTTTAAATATTTTTTCCAATCTTGCTTTAAAAATGTTTACACATGAATTAATATTCCAGTGTTTAGCACCTGCTTTTGTGCAGCAGATTTATATCCATCTCTGATTTCTATTCAATATAAAGAAAAGCAAAATGAAGATGTAGGAAAATATCTCTTGTCTCTCTAAAAATAGTTTCATGAGGGTGAACACGTACCTTCATACACCACCAATAAGACCATCAACAAAGAATGTAAATTTGGAATAACTAAGTGCTCTGATGATTTTTGCGGGAAATTATTGTTATTAATTTTGTGCATATTACCTGAAAAAGTATTGCTCAGGGAAAAAGAAGTCAACAGACTAAGACTGTCAAGATTGTCCATATAAAAGGCTTTGACTAGTGAGTTCTCATCTGTGATTATTGCTTGCATATTCAAGTCCTCCCCATTAACAGCAGCAATCAGTGACAGAGTGTGTATATGGTCTTTGAAGGATCCAATCTGTCACTTACTGCTATAACACTAAAACACATTATGGCTAGGTATTCAGGATAATCCAAAACTAGCTGTAGCCATGGCAGAAGCTGTAATGTAGGCAGAACTCAGCCTTTTAGCCACTGTATTACACAAAGCTCTTGCTGCAGGTAATGAAGTTGAGTGGCATTGGTTTATAACAGGGAAAAATTGAAAGAAATTTGTTATAAATAATATAAACTTGTTATGCTCATATATTAAATATATACCACCAACCCTTTAGAGTCACGTAACATATTGCTGCTCCAGTACCTTTCTTCACTATTTCCATTTGCAAAGAACATGATAAAGGCAAATTTTAGTATCTTTTTCTCTAATAAAAATGTTCTAATACAACATTAAAACAATGGAAAAAAAAGTAATAAGTATTCATCATAATTGCAAAATCACATTCCTTAGAAAAAGCCAGAATCAATCAAATGTATGAAGTGTTGACTGGGAGAAATTTCTCACAGCATGTGAAAATATTGATAGATTCTGCCCTAAGGAAAACTTGATTTTGTAAAGTTATTGCAACAGAAAAGGATGGGAAGCAATTTGCAATACACCAGCAATCTAGCCTTTTAAAGCAAATAACTTCAAGGAAGTCATAGCACAGTAATTTCTTAGTCAAAACTGGTTATATCTGATTTCAAATTTCTAGGATGGTAATTAATTAAAAATGTTGCACTTTTATCTCTCAACACAAGTTGTTATGCTAAACGAGATATCTGCCTTCTGATCACAGAAATAACAATGGTATGGTACAGACAGGAAAAAGCCTTTTCATAGTTTACCACCCATGCTGGTGTCAAATTGTATGACTAATGTAATCATGGTGTTATTTCTAAGCAATTTGGATCTCTGCTGGTAGGATTAAGCAAGACAGAGGGACCTTCTAAGGCCATCAACACAACATTGACTAAAGACAGATCTCATTGGAAAAGGAAATCTGTGATCTGTGGGATCCATGGGAGCCCTTGCCAACTCCCACCTGGGAACTGAGAACAACACTTCCCCCTCTCCCACCTAAGTGACAGAGTGATGTCTAGGTCTTATTTTCTCTTCTTTCTCCTTCCTCTTACATGTCTCTAATACTTCCCAGCAGTGTACTGAGGTTCTCAAAAGAGGAATCAAATAGTCTTTCAAACCCTGGGACAGGGCATAGTAAATTCATTGCTTCTGCTGATACACAATTTCTGATATAATTTATATCACCTGTCTGTAAACACTGGTGAACTGGTAAACACTTTTCTCCTGACATGGAGACTCCTTTACCTCAAATGAACTCTTCACAGAAGCTGTCAGCATGACCCAGAAAAACTTCTGTTCTCAGAACTACACTGGAACTCCAGAGAAGGAGAATATTTGTTCAGAAAGAGCAACTGAGCGTATCTGCTTGGAGGACCTATAAGGGATTTTTTTCTTCTGTATGGGGTGTGTTTATCACAGGTGGCTATGTTCAAATGGGAAAAATTGCATTAGCCTGGAAGCACATGCCTCATGATAAACACCTTGTACAGGGATTCAGATGATAGATACTCTCAGCACATATCTGCTACAATGGGGATATCTTCTTAAGCCTCAGCTAGCAATCAGTGTAGTTCCGATACAGAGGGATTAATATATACACAGGATTTTGTACGAGACAGTGTAATGAGAAATGGCATGAACTGAGGAAGAAGTCAGCTACAGAACATGGATATATATATACATTTAAAGAAGTATGTAACAAGAACATTTCTGATCTTATTTTGAATTAATAAAGAACATGTATTTTGCTTTTAAAATAATCTAAAATTTTGTACAAATCTTTGTAAGTCTGAAAACATTTTTTAACAATCTGCAGTGGTCATTCTAACAAACTTTTTTTTACTTCTAACCCCTGAGGTGCCAGTTTGTTGAGTAGCCTTGGTGCTAACCAATTTAGCACTGAGCACTGCATGCAGGTTGAGAGAATTGGGTTTGTTTAGCCTGAGAAAGACGGTTTAGGGGTGACCTAGTTGCGGCCTTCAAGTATCTGAAGGGAACCTACAAGAAAGCCTATAGTCATAAGACAAGCGATAATAGCTTCAACCTGAAAGAGAGTAGCTTTAGACTAGATATTAGGAAGAAATTCTTTACTGTGAGGGTGGTGAGTCACTGGAACAGGTTGGCCAAAGAAGTTGTGGATGCCTCATCCCTGGAAGTGTTCAAGACCAGGCTGGATGGAACTCTGGGCAACCTGGTCTAGTGGAAGGTGTCCTTGTCCATGGCAGGGAGGTTGGAACTGGATGATCACTAGGGTCCCTTCCAGCCAAAACAGTTCTATTATTCTATGATTTCAGGGTACATCCACAATAAGCTGCAGAGATTTAAAGGTTAACAATTTTAAAAGATTGTTACCTATGACCATTTTTTTTTTTTTTAAAGCAGAGAAGGATTAAGCTGTGTTTATCATCCAGATTAGCCTTTTGGTTTTTTTTGCTAGTGTTGACGGGTTTAGTACATGAGCTTCAGTGACAGTCATGGCCCTGGGAGTTTTAAGATCTGTCAGAGATCTGCATTCGTAAATTGAGGGGTCTAATAGTTATATTTCAGTGACAAACTCAATAGCAACACTTATCAGGATAATGGTAACCACACAAAATTACATTTCTTAAAGGAGTTTAAAATCAAAATTTTTGAAGAAACATATTTCCTCTGTGCATGAACAGAAGTAGTATCTGTCTAAGGGCACATTGCATTCAGTTTTGATTAAAACATGCATCAAGCTTGTTTCACACAGGCACTCTTTCACACAGGCACATCCCAATCTTATTAATGTCCTTGCTTAATACTCTCTACTTTCCTGCCTAGAATGAATCAATGATCAAACTAACTAACCATCTTTGTGGCAAATAAATTTCTACAGCTGTGGAAATGAAATAGGTGTGACTGACATGTATTCTTAGTTAGTCTTTTGTCATGGGACTGCAGTTTCATTTTTTATGTAAGGACCTTGCCAGTAGTTATACATCATAAGATAAGGCTACAATTTGTGTGTCAAGGGAAAATAAAAAAAACTTGTTATGTACCAAACCTGAACAATATTGTTGCACTCATAAGGAAAGAAAGGTCCCAGAAGGAGTAGGCCATGTATGTTGATGAAATCAGGGAACATTAATTAGACACACATTATTTAAGACTGTGTAGTGGCCTAACATGCCATAAAATTAAGGGCATGACAAATAGCAAGTTGATTGCACATCAGGAAAAAGCATGATGAAGTTATGGTCCATAATTACCAACTCCCTTCAGAGTACAACTTTCTTAAGCCTTATAAGTATCACCTGAATTACTGAAGTAGTTTTGAAATCATTCCACTGGGGAAATTACTTAAATTTGATGAAAGACATATACGAGCAGTAGTATTTCTGGGTTCATTGCAACCCACTGAGTTTCCAGCTGTTTGAGCTACATTTCAGATAGAGAATCCATGCAGACAGAGCTATGAGCTGAAGAACATAGCAGAAGTAAAATAGATTTATATATTTCATTAAATCAGCTTGTGTTGTTCCAATTCTGTGAAGTTTTTTTGCTACATGAAGAGAAAAAGAGGACTCTGTGCAAATTACCCTCAAATCTTCTAAGTGAGGACATTGATATAGCTGCAAGTGTTTGATCTCCCGCCAAGTAAAAAAAAACAGGATGATGTTTCTTTTTTCCAAGACTGGATTCAACTTTGTTTTTGCAGAGTTAAGAGGGGAACTGTTACTTCTCCAGAATGAAAGTTTCTGGCCACAAAAGCATAATGCTTTCACTACAGCATGGAACTGAGCTACATTTTCTGTCTTCTCCCCCAGTTCTTTCCTCTTCCTTACCTGTGACTTATTGTAAGACACAGAATAAGAAATACAAATTAATGCATAAAAGTTTGAACAATATTTAATTATACAGAATAATTTTAAGAAATAAGTAACAAATGGTTTCTTTCTAGTATAACTAGAATCAGGTTGTTACTGAGAGAGTAAAATAAAAACACAATTGAGGTATGTACCTTGAGGTATATATCTTACTGAACTTATAGAAAACTTGTGAATGATGCAATTGAAGGGGAGGGATCTGGGGTGAGACTTCCTCGTGATTCTGAGCCTCATCCTTAATCAGCTTGTTCTACCATGGACTTTGATCATTAAGAGTTTAGATTCAAACCCAGAGATCACAGCCTCAGACAATATTTTATTTATATAGCCTACAGTTCTGGGCCTCTCTATAGACCCTTTCAATTAGTTCTATTATTATTATTGGTGTTATTTTTAATAAGTTAGTAAGAACAGCAAAAAAATTTCTCTGGTTTCCAGAACTTTGGTTCATCACTGGAAAAATCCTTCAATAAGTCATACTGACTCTGACATGACAACATTAAATGGAAAGTCACTAGTACCGTTTGACTCTAGTATCTCCATCAAAAGGCCACTAATATTCTTTGTAAAAATTTTCACCTTCATCAGATGGTATTAAATCCTTTGAACCTTAGTGCAGACATGAATACTCTCATAAACCATTTTGTTATTATCTCATAGTTTTTAGAGCCCAGACCACCACGTTAATGCACTGTCATATGAAGTGTTAAATTACAATAATGCCCTAATGTTTCTGAATAATTTATGTTTAGAAAATTTCTCTTATAATAGAGAGCATTGTGACTGTATTCCAAATGTGTTACAGCTTCTCTTAAAAAAATCCCACTTATGGCAGGATTTATAAATTGGCAGCTTATTTTGCATTTGCTTGAAGCACAGCCAAATATGTCGTTAAAAAGAAAAAACCAACATTTCTTTTTCCTTTACTAAATGTATTTTAAACTGATTTGGCTGGTGGCTTTTCAGAACTGAGGGAATGAAAATACATACACACATTTTTCTGCTGTTTTTCAATGTCTGTCTGGTACAACACATACAAAACTGACTTGCAAAGTTTCTTTCACCTCTATTAGGTGAAGAGAGAGTAAACTGGCAGACAGATCTCTGAAGATTCAGTTAATGCCCAAAACCCACCTTTGCCTATTAAAAAAAAATCAGTCTTTTGTAGAGTCCATTCTTAAGGTCTGACTATATAATTTCCCAAGAAAGATTACCTAAAATAATGTGTCCCTTAATATACTAATCCAATAATTGTCTTCTGCAGTTAAATAAGTTGACTGGAAATTATATAAATAGAACTTGTCTTCTGCTGCTGTGTATGACAAGATATTTACATGGCCTTAATTAAAGGATCCAGTTATGCTTTTGAGCAGAAGACATAGTTGTTTTTTTGCCTGCATCCCAGCTCTCCGCTTGGAAGAACTTGTGACATCCTCACTTTTGCCCATTACTAAACTCTGCTCTCCACAGAGGAAAACTTGAATACAGATTTGGGTGAAACCATCATGTGCTTACCTAACCTAGATTCTGTGGAGAAATTACTTCAGAAATCAGTTTAAACACCGGCTTAATGTGTATTTGCATCCACATATATGAACTATAATAAGTTGGAAGACTGTTTACATACAAAGTGGACCTACACTTCTTAAAAAGTCACAGGTAGGAAAATAAGATTACTTGTGAGAATAAAGTACATTTTGATGGTCCAGCACCTAAGTCTCTAATAACTCCAAAACATTAATGTTTACTAGTTGAGTGTTTGTATCAATTTTTCTCAGCAAACTGCTGCAGCAAATGGTGGTAAATTTGACACTTTTATGGCAGTTTCAACAGATGCTCCAACCAAGCAGCTGAAGAAACAGAGTAAAAAGACATTCACTTGTAAGACATTCTTTCAAATCAGAGTTAAATCCCAAAGGAAACACTCCTGGGGCACGTTATATGGCTGTTTTCTGTGACTGCAGTATAAAGGACAACATAATTGTCACCCTTTTCCAGGCAATAAAGCCCTGTTTCAATGCTATGTCAGTCAATCTGAATTTTGCAATTGAATTCAGTATTGCATGACCAAAACTTTTGTAATCAATAAAACAAAAACGGCGTTTGGAGGAGATGTTCAAAAGCATAAAATACTGTTAAAACCCTGGTTGCTGGACTGACTTTTAACAGAGGTTATCTGGAGAACTTTCACTGGACTTTTTTCACTTCTGATCTCTGATACATGCCCCAAATTCTGCAGACAGCCGTGGATGATAGTGTATATCACTTACATGTAACCTGACTATGCACAGAATAACTTCTTTCTTCCCATTAAATGAGTACTAATTATAAGTAGGTTTTTTCTTCCCCCCATATGTCTGCGTATCTGTTTATACACCCATGACTTCTGCAAGTAAAATCTTTTTCTAGTCAGTTTACATACTTCAGGATGCTGGTTTGATGTCTGTGGACGGTAACTGACCAATTAGGAAAATACAGATAATTGCGTAGCAGATCTATTTTGTTTGAATATGTACAGTAAATTATGCAGTAGCAGGTTTTAAATTCAAATGTAAACATGTTCTCCAACATCATTAATAGCACTTTCAGCTAATAAAATATTTTAAAAACTGAATTCTAATAAGGAGTCTGAGTTAATGTAAAAATGTGTATATATACTCAGGGAAAGGTAAAAAAAAATATTTAAATATACATGGTAATATATTTTTATGGAAAAGGAAGAAAGAAATCAGATTTCACAGTGACTGCACAAACATTTGCAGCAGGGAAATTCGGGCAGCATTCATTTGTCCATCCAATAGACCCTGCATTTCATGAGATGTTCTCCTTCTAATTTTTCTTAAAATACCCTGGACAAAGCCCATATCCAAGAAGAAGGGAATGTAAAAGTTTTTGTGTTTACTTTCAAAATCTTCCTAGCATTGCTACAGCAATGTTAATTTTGAAAAAAAGATTTTTCAGTTAATCACAAAAGGATTCCTTTTCACATATAGGAGATAATTAATAAAAGCACATATATTAATATTCATACCTCTGTAGACTAATAATTATTAATAATTAATTGCCCAGAGGTTTTTTTATAAATATAAGCAATATATGTACGAATGCCAGGATAATATTTTCTTTTTTGACAGAGATGAAAAAGAACACAAAAAGGTTCATTTTGAGCACGAGTGTTAACAACAGCTTCTCTGTGACAATAAAGACTTACTAAAAATTCACTCAAAATATCTGCAATATGTACAATAATGTCTGCAAATATGCTCTGAAACTTTTTTATCTCAGATTACATAAAAAATTCCAAATCATTACATGTGCACGATTGCTCTCAAGCTGTTAGAGAAGGTGCTGGTAGTGCATGTTATCTACTCATCACCTGCCTCTAGCTACTCACTAATGGCCTTATTTCATACTAGTTGCAAACCTATTGTCTGATCACTGTCAAGTTCAATGCAGCATGTGTGGTACATCACAGACTACTTATATATATATTAAATACACATTACTGGGGACTGTGGTACAGAAAAGGGTTCTTCCTAGAAAGCTGATTACTGAATACCAAGGATGTCAGGACAGTGACAAAAAGTTCAACAAATTTTCTGCTCTTGTGGAAGTGGTTTGTAGATGAAAAATAATTGAAACCTTTTTTAATTGTAGGTAACATCTGAGTTAAGAAAAATGTACTAAAACTGGATCCAAACCAGCACGAGTCCATTTTTATAAGGCTTAAACCTGAGCAAATATATTAAATGGAAAATATAGAATTAAACCCCATGGTATAATTAAACCCAATTAAACCCAAAGGCCTATCAAATCAATACTTAATACATCCAAAAATGCAATCATAACATATATTTTTGTTTCTCAGGACAGGCATCCTCTTTTACAACAAACCAGGACTAAATCACTGAGATTTTCTTTGGGTTTTAGTTCATCTACTGAGGGCAAGAAGGAAGGTACTCTCTTTATCTTACCACTCTCCCACCAATTTTTTTTTTTTTTTTTTTTTTTTTTTTTTTTTTTTTTTTTTTTTAATTATAGACTGTATGTTTAAGAGGAACATCTTCCCTTCAAGATGGATAGTTCAAGGCCAGTTTGATTGGGGCGTTGAGCAACCTGGTCTAGTGGAAAGTATCCCTGCCCATGGCAGGGTGTTTTGGAACCAGATGGTCTTGAAGGTTTCTTCCAACCCAAACAATCCTATGATTCCAGGAAAACGGAAAGATCATTTTCATAATAAGACTACTGAGTTTTGAGACTCTCTGGCACTAGTTTTCAGCTCTGTGCTAATAGCACATTTTGCCTGCAGTAACACAATAAAAATATAGCAAAATCAAAGTGTGGTAAATAGCTGTGTGAAAACATCAGCGAGTTCTAAGTAAATAATATCTGAATGCAAGCAATAAAAGAAGGCTAGAAGGTCACAGTTCAACCCAGCTTTATGACAGACCTGGAGGTGAACCAGAATCAGTAATAGAATTTCCTTTGAAAACCATTAATAAGACAGATACCAGCAATTTGGAGAAGAATGAGTGTTGTATTTAAAGAATTAGAGTTGGATGATTTTCCAAGGCAATTTCTAACTCACCAGGGTCAAAAGAAGGCTTATAATACAATATGCATTATTTATTTATTTATTTGTTGTGACAAGCAGCCCTAAGCAAACTTTATTTTGTGGGAAAACAAACAAACAATCAATAATAGTTTCTAGAGATCATGACAGATTTCTGCAAAAGACAATGTAGAGGAGATTCCATCTTAGTTACAAAGAGGGACAGAAAAATCTAGAATCATAATCTTCAACATAAACTGACAATGCAGCCTATTTTTCAGAGTGTCTAACACACTAATAACTGGGGGGGGAAAAAAAAAAAAGAAGAAAAAAGAAGAAATGGGAGCAAAACAGGAATTTAAGACCAAAAAATTAGTTTTTCAGAAACAAAAATGTGACACTGAATGCTCCATAGATAAGAGCTAAAGTCTAAATATTGGTCTTATGTGCTCACATTCTTCATTGTAATGTGATTTTAATACACCTGAGACCACTGTCCCTTTTGGAAAGTTCATTGAGGGAGGAGGGGAAATGTTTCCAAAGTAATATCCAGAAACATTTCTGGATTTTACTGTCAAACAATTTCAAAGATATAACTGCTGAAAAAGCGCCTGACTTTGTGTATCATTTAGATCTTGGATGATGCTTCACAACGAGAAAATATCTTTTAATGGTTTATCAGACTTTAGATAATAATTTGAGGTACTTGAAAGTATTTTTTAAAGCTCTATACCTTTTTTCCTTGTGAAAATGTCACTATGCACTTACTGTGCTTGGTCTTATCACTGGTTATGAAAAAAATGGAGAGACAAAGGCTGATGTTAAGACCTGTACTGGAGATCAGATGGAGGGTTTTTTTTTTTTTTTTGTGCTGTCCCTACAAAGAAAGTACATTAAAGGCAACAACAAAAAAATCAGGTTGGCTATGAAAATAAAAAAAAGATGTGTGCTTAAAATCAGAACTTGTGCTGCTTATATGCAGTCATTGAAGTATTTTGTTTTTTAAAAAATGTCAGAACTTTATACGAAAATAAGCGACAGCAGATTTTCATCTTAAGAGAACAGATTCCCTATGCTCTGAATCTTTAAAGGATTTTTCCCCTTTTTCTGAGAAGACAGGTAGGTGGCAGTGCTACAGCAGTGTACATAGATTTTATTAGAAGAAGCCTAGAGTTCCCTCAAGATTTCCAGAAATTTATAGGTTTTAGACAATTTATGACAATAATACTCTTTTCAACTTGCATATGAACTCTAGTGTTTGGAAATGTACTTTGCAATCAGGTTGATAGTACTTCTTTAAAAGAGACTTTCAAAACAGATGAGCAATTTGGATTCAAAATCTAAGTGATGGAGAAGAGAAATTGCAAACTCTTTCAGTAATTTATGACTGATAACACTCAGAAAATGTACATCTTAAATCGGCCTGCAGTAATTTCTAATAACCGGACTTATGTGTGCTCAATTTAAGAGCCAGAATTGTCTTTCTATATAGATTAGTTTAGACTATGATCAACTTCAACCTGTTGATTGTTATTTTAAAGGACTTCACTTTTTAAAGCTATTATTGGTTTTCCCAGATGTCTGGTCATTTGCCCCTCAGTTCAGGAAGGATATTGAGGTGCTGGAGCAGGTCCAGAGAAGAGCAACCAGGCTGGTGAAGGGACTTGAGCACAAGTCCTATGAGGAGAGGCTGAGGGAGCTGGGGTTGTTTAGCCTGGAGAAGAGAAGACTCAGGGGAGACCTCATCACTCTCTACAACTATCTGACAGGAGGTTGTAGCCAGGTGGGGGTTGGTCTCTTCTCCCAGGCAACCAGCCATAAGACAAGAGGGCATGGCCTTAAGCTGTGCCAGGGGAGGTTTAGGTCAGATATTAGAAAGAAATTCTTTACAGAGAGAGTAATCAGCCATTGGAATGGGCTGCCCAGGGAAGTGGTGGATTCTCCATCCCTGGAGGTTTTCAAGATGAGGTTGGACGTGGCACTTGGTTCCATAGTCTAGTAACCGCGGTGGTGTTGGATCAAGGGTTGGACTTGATGATCTCCGAGGTCCTTTCCAACCCGTCTGATTCTATGATTCTATGATTCTATGATTCTATGATTACTGGAGTGCAGTCACATAAATCTTAAATTTTGATTCCTTATAGAAGACTAACCAACATACAGTAAGTGCTGTTTCACTAATGATAAATGGTGTTATTAATGAACATAGCAGCTTTTGTTTTCAGCCTGTGCAGGCTAGGATTCTATGTATACATTAAAACCAGTAGTACATTTATATTTCAGATACCTGCTTAGCTTTCAATGACCTTTCAAACACAAACTTTCAATGGTATGGTACATTCATTTGCTAATTCCCCTAATACACTTGAAATCTCATAATCCAAATTACATTATTTGCATATATTCATCTTTTTTAATAATTGCCTTTTTATGATCCTTAATAATAGCAGACGCTTTTTTATGAAATGTCCCTAGCTGTCCAATTATTTTTTGTTGAATTGTTGCATATTGCCTGCTATTCTTATGCAAAAGAAAGAAACCCCTCCAAAAATTTGAACCATAATCTTTTAATGAAACCAAAGCTATTATTAAGTTTTTTTGCTGTCCCAGATTTCTCCTCCACAAAACTGAAGTGACTGGCTGACTGTTTCTTTGTTATGTTCTCCACTTTGTTATGTTCTCCAGGTATTCTGACTTCTGCTCTCAGAAATTTTTTAAAGTAATTTCTGAATCTGTACCTGCATTGTTTATTCCTTTCTCCCCCTTTTCCAAGATAGATTGTAAGGTTTTGATATGTCAATCTTTTCTCTACATTTACAGTATTTCCTCTACAGGGACAAAAATTCTACTCTTCTTCCTGAGGCAGCCTCCTACTGACCAGTGGAAAGCATCATGTGACTGTTGAGTTTGGTCAGACTATTAATCTCTCAAAAGACGCATTTTGAAACAGTTATCTTTCAATATTTTTGATTTACTTGTACAGTCTAGAAGCAGAAAAAATTCATGCCTAATTTAGAAGTCTACATGGATAGTTGAAAAAGTGTCAAAGAAAAAAGTCTAGCTCATTTGCACTGCATGTTTCACTGAGGGACATATGCCTTCAGTTTTACTGTTTAGTAACATGGGAAAAATGAACATGAATAGTTTCA
Source organism: Oxyruncus cristatus (assembly GCA_013399855.1). NCBI lineage: Eukaryota > Metazoa > Chordata > Aves > Passeriformes > Cotingidae > Oxyruncus > Oxyruncus cristatus. The sequence goes on along the minus strand of VXAY01001554.1, from coordinate 757,576 downwards.
AATATGCCAACCATCTTCTTAATTCCCTTCCAAACTATGAGAAGACTGCTTTCAAATCTGAAGTCCCTGACTCATTGAGTAGCAATTACAGTTTTTATTTGTATAAAGGTGTTATCCATGTGACGTGAATATTCAATGATATTTGTGTTCCTGCAGATCATGTATTTCTTCTTGCTTGACCTTATTACTGATACACTTAAATGCACTGAACTTTACTCCCTCAGAAGGTATGCAGCAATAGGAATATCCTAGGGCTATTCCAGGATAGCTTTACATGAAGAAAGCTGTCTTTATAACATACTGAAGAGATATTCCCTTGTTGCCTGGGTCTCTGATGTTTTAAAGAAAGAGGCAGAGTTTTCTTATATGTATCTGGGTCAGTAACTACACTTGTTTTCCCCAGTGAGATTTGGTTTTCCAGTCACTTTACCTCCTAGCACACACTATATGAAAGGCAGCAACTGAGCAGCAACAGCTTCAGTACTGAGGTCTTAATTGCCCTAAGAGGCAAAAAGAAGATGGAAGTAATCATGGGCTGATCAAACTGTAATATAACACAACTCAACAGATGCCAGCTAGATTTTTTAAGCCTGAAAACAATTATTCTATCTGTAAGGGGGAACAAAGAAGATAAGAACAGTAAATCCATGATGAAAAGATTGCAAGTGGGACCTTATCAATGAAAGAAAATATAGCAGGCGATGCAATAGATCAAAGAGTGCAGATAGGACAAAATACTCCTTCAAACTAGAATTTCACAGAATTTCTCATCAGATGTTATCAGTATACAGAAAATTCTTTCTCCAGCAAGAAAAGGATTCTTTAAAAAAATACATCAGGTGTCACTTATGGACAACACATCACTAAATACAGCACAAGTTTAAGGCAAAAGTACTATAACTTTCTGCACCAGCCACATGAATTCTATATGCAGCAGCTACTTGCGTAAATTTTGAAAATAATTTATTTTACATTCATTTTACTATAACTTATTTAATCCTTTAATAAATGTACATGTGCCTTACTACATCACTCTGTATGCAGGGAAACCTAGCACTGATCAAACAATATTGGGGGCTGAGGACAAAGAATTATAATCCATAGAGGTAAAGCTGTGACAAATTTCCTAGGAAGAGAGAGAAATTGATAGAATAAAAGGAAGTAGAATGTCTTCCCTCTCATTATTCCTTAAAAAAATAAAAGTTCTGAAATATGACCAGTCATCTGTTGGTTTTAAAAGAAGTAGAACCTTCACAAGATCTGGTTACTTAAAAAAAACCAAACCCATTCACAGCATTAGCAGTATAAAAAATTAGCAATAACTATTTCAGTTAGGCAAACTGTAATATATAAAAGGAAACAGATATTTTACAGGGAACTGGTATTCAAGCCATAGCAAAAGCCATTAATGTATTCAGAGCACAATTTCAGGGACATTTGATGTTGACAGGATTCTTCATATTGCCATGGAAAAGTTTGGGAAGTCACTTTGGAAAGTTAACACCTTGGAAGGGGACAGGATCTGTAGCTGCACTTACAATAAGTCTGTTGACTTTATTGATGGTTTCCAATATTCAGAAGTAACTGCTCTTTGCCTCAGTTGCCATTGTGCTCTGATCATCGGTGCTGACATGCGGGAAAGATCCCATGACACACTGAAAACAGGAAGCTGAAGAAAGGGAAAGATAGGTTCTATTTTTTCCCCCTAATTTTTCCATCTTTGCCTTAACTTTCCAAACCCCAGTTCAGGTGAGTAGCAGGGAAGTCCCTCACTAGCCTCTGGACTCCAGGTAGCACTACCATGTCCTCCTGGGTATTGCTGCACACCTTTCTCAAAACACCACACTAGTCCTTACTCTCGCTTTATCCTCTTGCAGTTATTCTGAGTCAAATTTTGAGTGTTAGAATGAAGAAACTTTAAGGATCATCTTTTAATTCTTTTCATAGACAGGTCTCCACAAGGTGGTGAAGATTTAACTTGTCAAGCTAAACAAACCATGAATAAAGAAGAATAACGAGAATTTCCTAAAGCTGATTTACTTACTGAGGTAAGTAAATATTTTCCAATGTTACTGTCACCAAGGATAGTAGCCCGCCTTGGTTTCTGTAACAGTGAAGTCTACAAGGAAGACCCCAGTGAAAAATGGAATGTCTGCTACTTGCTTCATGAGAGGAGGCTTGGAGGCATGGCATCTCCATGAAGAAACTGTAAATGATTACATCTCCATGCAGAAGACTCACATGTACACTGCAGCTTACCACCATGCTATTTCTGACCCTTCTCCTCAGCAAGTGCAGCCCCATAGCAGGACAGACTAAGATTCAAACCTTTTATTTCAAAAAAGCTCTATCACCACACATTTACAAGTTTTTCAGTGTTTATAAGATTGCAGTTGTTACAATGGTTTCTCCTCAGTCAGTCATTATGTCCAGACAATGAAATGAGAAACTAGTCTGTCAGCTAGATCCTGAATCAAGCATCCTGAAGAACCAAGTGTTCTATAACCTTTGTAAGCACAGAAATATATACATGGAATCTGTGTGTATATCTGTAGGTAGGTACAAAGAGTCAAACAGAAACAGCTTAATCTGAATTTTGTTTATTTAGTGATGTAAGTTTTACAATTTTCTGTGATAGTTATTTTATTTCTCATAAATTTCAACAGTTATGGAATAAATAAAGTATGTTTTTTATTTATATGAACACCACTTTGACTAGAATCTAAATCAAAGTTAAAATAGAAGCTAAACACTAAGATTGGCTTTGAATTTAGAAGACTTATGTAGGATGTTGTAGCTGAAAAAGATATAAAGGGAATCTCCATCCTATTCTCACAGACAGGTAAATAGACCCATTTTTTTTTGCGTGTGTTCACAGAATCACAGAATATGCTGAGTTGGAAGGGACCCACAAGGATCACCAAGTCCAACTCTTGGCCCTGCACAGGACAACCCCAAGAATCACATCGTGTGCCTGAGAGTATAATCCAAATGCTTCTTGAACTCTTTCAGGCTTGGTGCTGTGACTACTTCGCTGGGGAGCCTGTTCCAGTACCCAAGCACCCTCTGGATAAAAACCTTTTTCTATACCCAACCTAAACCTCCCCTGACACAACTTCAAGCAATTCCCTCGGGTTCTGTCACTGGTTCACCACAGAGAAGAGATCAGTTTCTGCCTCTCCTGTTCCCCTCCCAAGGAAGTTGTAACTGCAATGAGGTCTCCCCTCAGCCTCCTCTTCTCCAGGCTGAACAGACCAAGTGACCTCAGCCACTCCTCATGCGGCTGCCCCTCAAGGCCCTTCACCGTCTTCGTTGCCCTCCTTTGGACACTCTCTAATGGTTTAATATCTTTATTATATTGTGGTGTCTGAAAATGCACACAATATTCAAGGTGAGGCCGCACCAGTGCAGAGCAGAGCAGGACAATCACCCTCTAGCAACAGTTTTGTACCTGGGACAGAAATTGGAAATGGGGATTACTTATATTTTGTATTAGAAAAATGTCATCATTTCTTTACTTTTTCTATCCTCCTCTTCAATCTGACATGCTTTTAAATTAAGTACAGAATGCATTTATACCTTTTTTAAAACATTAAAAAAATGGGTTAGGAAAGCAATGGCTATATTATCTGAAGTGTGTATGTAATCCAAAAGTAGAACTTCAATGGAAATGAAAAACTCACTTTCATTTTATGCCACAGGTTCAACTGTGGTAGTGAGAGATAGTGAGAAGATATAAGCCTCAAGGTTTACCTCACACATATTGGAAATTATATACTAAATATTTTTTATTGTTGCTTATTAAAGGCCACCAGAAATGCACAGAAAATGTAGTGCCAGCTTACGATTTAATTGCAGTTGCTACCATAATCCCTTATATTTCAGAATAACAATTGCTTAGATGAAATCTATACTTCAAAAAGCCTTTGAATTATATAAACCACAGCAATATCAAATTACTTGAATTGTTTGGGTTTTAAGGTTTTTGCAGTTGCTAGTTAGCAAAGAGGTATTAATGAAACATCCACGTATACTGTATTGGTACCTATATATGTATAATATATCTACCTTTATATATATAATATATCATATATATAAAATACATAATATATATAATATTGAGACATTTTATAGTTTTGGATCTTAAAACAAGTAACAGTTCTAAAACCAGAACACATTGCAACAACCACCCTCATAATTATAAATTTGATTCTGATCATGTTTCATTCTTTTTTTTTTTTCCTCTAGAAAAATCACAGATTTTCCTTGGAGTCAGCAGGGGTGAAAGGCAGGTTGTCTTCATAAAAGCATTCTTAGAAGCATCTTGTGCCATTTTCATGAATGATTGTATTCTTGCAAGAAAAACCTAACTGAGTTACCCAGGCACAATTTTTCTTATTGTACACCATAACCAGGCTTGGACAGGAGAGATTGCAAGAATGCAGCTGGCTATAGAAAGAGCTCCTGGTTTACATAATAAAGATGAAGCAATTAATATGTTAAAATGAGCTAGATTAATTATAATTTGCCTGCATATAAATAATTTTCTTTCATTGCTGCTATGGGAACAAAATTTATGATAATTTATTTTATTGAATTTGAAGCAGATGATGGATTTCTGTTGCAGAGATTTTAGCAGAGATCTGTCCTGACAAACTTTCTACATTCAGCACACCCATTTCTTTTGAGCAAGACAAACTGAAAGACATCTATACAGATTCATCTATAAGGACCAGAAACTGAGTTCAGTGATGTAGCTGAATATATCCCTCTGAAAAACAACAATGTTCTTGTCCAAACGAAGTCCAAACTTATTTGCTTTTGAATTGATGTTTCTCTTCTCCTGTTCTCTCCCTGAAAACACACAGTGCCTATATGGCATTTTCCTTAGAGGAATGTCTTTTTGTCAGGTACTTGACTGGAAAGTCATGCATTTAGAAGCCAGTGAATTTTCAGGGCTGGAGTGTTTTAAATACACAACAGAGACACACGTATGCTTCCCTTCCCACCTCCCTCCCCTCGTCCCCCCCAGTTTCTGTAGTTTAAGCAAACTAGTTAATTCTGAAAGTTATGATGGAGAAAAATAAAATAACCACCCTTAAAGTTCTGCTACACTGCCTCCCTAATGCGAACCACATAAAAAAGTCCACCAAGTGAAAGCATGTCAACCCTGTCAAATCAAAGGCTACAGCTAGCCAGTCATTAACCCTGACTAAAGGGCTCTTCTGAACTAAACTTTTATTCAATCTTTATTTCTTTGTTGATATCAGAAAGCTTTCTGAGGGTTTCCATAGAAACAAGTGAGCTAATTTTTGTGGTTTGGGTTTTTCTTTATTATTATTATTTTAAAGCTCTTTTATGCATTTAATACACAGTTATGGTGGGATAGTTGGCATGGAATACTGTTTCTGCTTTCCTGGTAAAATTCAACCAGAGCAGGGTAAAGTATATTATGTTTTCAATGAAATGGAGATTTATTCTCCCTCCTCTGCAAGAAAATTTTAAAAAAAACTTTACAATTTACTTACATCTTTGGTTTCTGCGCTTGCTCTTGTACATAGTCATTCTGAGGAAATTCCACTTTCTATGAAATAATTGCCTCGATCACAGACAAAAGAGATCGTGCTTCTGCTTTGCAGCGAGACAGTTGCTCACTGACAGAGGGTAACCAGCAATCTCTCAGAGAAAGGCAGGGTAATACCATTCTCCTAAAATCCAGGGGAGATGTTGCTGGCTCTAACTATTTTCTCTGTTACAAATCTCAGAGACAAAGCATATTTATTTTCATAATTTTTTCAAAATAATTTTATACCAGCTAATAAAATTCAGAAAACATAAGGAATCATGTAATAAGGCAAAGCGGGGTAATGTGCTATTCGATGGTCTGACATCAAGATTCTTTGAAAAATCCCTGACATAACCAAGATTGTATAAATAACTTCATAAACTAATGAAAACTCACTTTGCATTGAGAGGTCTTAGAGTTATGCATATGAGGACATTAAAATATTTTGGGCTACATTTTCAAGCAAAATTACTATTAAAAGAAAATTAACACATGTTAATCAATTAAATCCTGACTGCGGGTCCGAGTTCATGAGCAGGGTATTCAGGAAATAACATATAGCATTCAATTAATCTTTTTCATGCCCATGTTTACTTCTGCATTACCTTTTAATGATTTAATTTGGGGAAGGTTATTTAAGCAACATTCTGCTGATGGTTCATTTTTAAAGCAACTCCATTTTCCGCTAGTTTGTTGAATCACAAGGTCATGGAAAAAAAGTGGCAGCGTTGTATGATCTTCCACACATATCACCATTTCAAAGAATCCAGATATCTTCCTAATGGGAGCGGGGGAAAAGGGAAGACATTTTTGCCATGCTGGGGAGATAATATTCAAGAAGATGCCAGTAGCAGTTATGGAGCTGACAAGAAGTGGAAATCTCAGGTCATTCTGCAATAAATCTGCCTTTAATAAAATTGTGTGAAAGCATTTCTTCATGTTTTAGGAAATTCATGTTTTGAGGTGCCTGTCATGTTTTGAGATATTGATTCCAGATACCACAAACACAGAAGTGCTGAAGGAATAGAGCCAAAGTATAGTGACTGAAATGTTTTAAAATCTGATAATAATAACCTCACTGCTGTTTAAAATGCATAGTTAAACACCAGCTCTCTAAACTACTCAAAGAAATCAAAAGCTAATATCTTTGGCTTACACAGAAAACAATAACATCTGGTGTCTATGGATCATTCATGTTTCAGTCAAAGACATGAACAATTTGCAACATTCATCTAAAAACATTGACCTACAGTTATTTTCCTAATGCAAAACAATTAAAAGAAATTAAGAGGAATGTCTCTCTCAGTCTGCCTACCCTAAATTTATACTTTTTCTATCTTTTTTCCCTCTCAGATATATCAATATATTTTTATATCTCCCATATAATTACTTGTAGCTTTGTGCACACTTAATTCTGTCAGTTGTTTGGTATTCACATATCCTCACGTTGACGCACCTCTGGCTACTGAAGTGAAATCTTCATACTGGCTTTATCAATCTGATTTCCTCCTTCTGTCAAAATCTGACCACATATCTTTTCATTTGCTTTGGATTTGCATCAGCAAAGCTGAGGATAAAGTGTAACCTGAAGAAAGTGAAAGCAATGGATAATTTTTTTAGATTTCTTTGGTATTTCATCTAGAGTCGTCTCAAAATGACACAGTTGAAATCACACCATATCTATTGTTGAGGTCAGCAGAAAGGTGGGAAATTGCAAAGTGTATCAAAAGAGACAGGAAGGAAAAAATTAGGATGATTATTCACTGTTAAACATATCAGAAGATAAAATATCTGTACTATATAGGAAGACCCTGCAGGCCTTATATTCAAATATCATTGTGTAGTTCATATCCATTGGAGTCAATATTTTGGCAGCAATTTAAATGAACTGATGATAATTCCACAGTTGTCCTGCTCTATTTTTCCTCTGAGTTAATTTGCAGCGGAATTATATCTGTGATCTGACTTAGACTACAGAGATCTGTGGTCTATCTTTAAATTTGATGCTTCATGTAGCAATCTCTTCTTGCTCTTTTCCTTACTTCTACCTGAAGGCTCTCATCTATATTATTCAGTTCAAATTTTTCTTCTTTCATTGATTTGGCAAGATGTCTTCAATCTTTTTTCTCAGCCCACATTAGATCTTATCTACAGAACTCAGTTCTTTTTCTTATCATTAATAACTATTTTTCCCCCAGTTTTTATAATGTATTTAATGTAGTCATTTATTACTAACTTTCTATATTATGCATAGCACATACAACAACATGTGTATTGTTTCCATTGCTCTTTCATGCATTATTCTACTAAAACCATGTATTTGAATGGAAGTACCTTGACAATGGTATAATATAAAAAAATAAACTAAATGTAAATTTCCTGGGATAAGGATTAATTTATTTTAAATCAATGATTCCTGAAAGCACAACCTTTATTGGTTTTTCTTTGTGTTAATTGTAACTCTGATTTTTCAGTCAGTAAAATGCATTTGCTAAAAATAACATAAATACACTCTGTCTGGTGAATCATTCTAGGTTTCTTCATAAAAAAATATTGCAAGAAAAAAACAAAACTTAAAGGTGCTGGTTAGCTTTGAGTGGGCACAGCTGCCTCCTGTTTCTCTGTGCTACTGTTTTCTGTTAGGAGAGTTTAAAATTCACTTTCACACTATTACAGCTTGAAAAAAGTCAGAATCTTGCATATGGCTGGTTAAATGCTGCAAGCTTTGTGAGGTGGAAAGAAATGAATATAACCTCTCAGCAACAAAGATCACCTGGTCATGTGAAACATTACTTTTCTACAAGGATACTTCTGAAATGATTGCAACAGTTTGAAATGTTCTTAAAAGAGTCTGTTGGAATTAATTTTGTCAGTCGTTGCTGGTGGTAACAGAATTAATAATGTCCACATCTGCACATCCCATATCTCCTCTCCCTTTTCTCTCCTGACCATCCTACACTTTGCCTTGGTTGTATCCTCAATTTTATTTTACAGGGAGAACAGATCTTAGACAAGAAAAGAAAGTGGAGGAAGCTTAAAGTATGTTCTGTCTTGCATTTTTCAATGTAATGCACCCAAAGAGTCTTAGAAACTAGAAACCTTTTCTAGTTTCCACTATGGTTATTTTTATGATGTCAACTCAGAAAATATTACATTTATGAATATGAATTAGGGTTTTTCCTAAATAAAGGATATGTGTAAGGATCAACATTTAGCTTCTTCCAAGGAATAACCACTCCTTGATGCAATTAGTGATGTATTAAAATCATATATGCACACATTTTACTCGTATATATTTGGATAATTATTGGATGATATTTTTTAACATGGTGTAATATTAGATAAATAAAGTTCACTTTACCAAGAAATGTCACTTAGCTATTAAGGCAGGTGTGTGATAAACTATTATGTTTATGATGTAATGAGGACAGAGCCTAAAATATTGGCCAAACCATACCCCTGCCTAAAACTGTAAAATACTGCACATGCTGTGGTGGGTTGAATAAGAAAGAGTACAATTTGTGTGTCTAATGCCTACATCTGTAAGTTAGAATCAATGAGTTCTGTGTTTTTTCAGAGACAACAAAGCTGTCTAGAATTCCCAAAACAGATCAGAAATGAAGATTAAAGAGGGTGCCAAAGAAGGAAAAGGTTTATTAAAATGTTACCTGTAGAATTAGGTGCTCAATTCAGGTGCTTAAAACATTCATGCCTAGCACTACTTTGAAGATTTATGGCATCTGAGACATTCACAGAGTGCCAGAAAATACTGCACAGCACCTGTGGGAAACCTACGACATTCTGGAGCAACCGGTTGAAGCCAAGGGCATTTTATGTGGCTCTAAGCAAATATTTAGGCAACTGAATCCCACGCAAAGAGTTTTATATTCAAACCTTCCTCTGATAACTGTCATTATACTCTTTTTTTATACTTGCTGTCATTGTTTCAAAGTGGTCTCAACTTGAGCTCTCAAGTCTTGACCCTGCAAGATTATGATCGGCTGCAGCATGAATTATATAGAAAGAGAAAACGATGTATGACTGAGAATTTGAGTATACTCAAAGAGGCCACACAGTCCACAGCTGACTGTGTGTATCAAGAAATTGTGTGGATTAAAGAGAAATAATGTATCATACTTTCAAATCAGCAATACTTCTCTTTACTAAAGCCAAAAAACCTGTCAAAGTGTTTTAAAAGACTTCCTTCACTTCAGTTGATTTTTACTCTGACCAAGTGTTTGTATCCAGAACAACATACAGTTTGCAAGATTTCATGAAAATTTCATGTATTCATCAATACCTGCATTAGAATGAATTTGCTACATTCACATCATTTCCATCATCTAGCAATTTAGGAAAAAGAAACAGAAAAAAATTTTCTTTTGTGGAGCTGTTGGATTTTTAGAAAACTCTTTGATGTTTCTTTTCGCTATTATCTACTACATTTCCGATGACCTGTTTTACCCTGAGATTAGCTCAGCTGGCTAGAACATGGTGCTAATAACACCAAGGTTGTGGGTTTGATCCCTGGATGGGCCATTCATTTAAGAGTGGGATTTGATAATCCTTGTGGATCCCTTCCAACTCAGAATATCCTGTGAAATTCCACTTTTCTTCAGCACAATCAGAACGACACTTCACCACAAAAAATTCTTTTTGAGATAGCAGGAGAAAGCCCCTAAGGTACTGGTCCTACTTTCACCATGGGCAATTTTATCTTCTTCAGTGAAGCTTTTTTGCTAGAATTTCATTTTTCTCATTGTTATACTAGCATTTATCTTTAGTCTTTAAGAAATTTACTGTCAAGCCTCCCTTGTTAGACTGAGGTCTTTGTATCAGATTCACTATTAGCATTTAACCATATGATCACAGAGGTATGAAACAAGGCCTTACATCTTCTTTCTCAGGTATGAGCCCATACTGGCTCTTCCCGCTGTCCCTTGTCCAGTTCTCAGCAGGTTCTCATTTCTCCAAAAAGAGTTTTAGAAATACATTTGGATATTTTTCTGTGACTAACAACTTCCAAAGTTTAAAGCGTCACTTCCTACAAATGTAAGGTTGGAAACAAGATCTGCACATCTGAAATTAAAATTGTTATCTATTAGTAAAGAGAGGAATTTCAAAGAGAGACAAAAGGTTAGGCAAAAATCCCAAATCAACCAAGTAAAGGTTATAACCGTCCTTGAATACATGAAAGTTTGACACACAAAAAAGCCATGAAGAAGCCATTTTCTCTGCCTCTGGATGTTAGATAAATATAGATTGTAGTACCAAAGATTTAAATTAGTTGTTTGCAAACCAACTTTTTTATCGATAAATGAATCTATCTGTTGCATAAGAAAGGTTGAAGGATTTTATAATAGGTTAGGCATCTCAGAGAGGAGCCTACCTAGGAGGAGCCTACCTTGGAGATGGATAAGATGCCATCTTGAAGTTTTTTCCAAGCCTTATTTCTGATCCAATATGCCCAGATTAAATATCAATTGTTTCAAGATTCAGCACTAGACAAGATTTGGGCCATGGTAGTCCTTCAGCCTGCCTAATATTAATGGAACATTTCAGGCAGGTGGAGACTAGTATGACATGGATTTGACATCAAAAAGTGTGAAGCATATCATGTCCTGTACTTACTTTTAAGGAATCCTGAAAAACCAACCTCTGCTCCTGACAGTGGAGCAGCTTTTTCAACTGGGAATGAATGAGACCACCTGTGGTTGAATCCTGCTCTGTACCTTCCAAGCTACAAACACTGGTCTGATAACTCAGGCGCTTGTAGGTACACATTATGAATACCTGTTAGAATTGCGTTGTGTCCTCAGTTACATTTGGGTAGCTTCCACAGATTCAGAGGAGCTACAACACATGAATACGCTGTAAGCATGAACCTTCCACTTTGCAATTCAGAATGATGATTTTTCACAAGTTGCTCCACAGCACTCACCCCAGTTCCAAAGACTGACAGGAGTTCTAGAGCAGTTTGATACTTTCACAGCTTTAACTCCCTCCTTATTGATTATACTATTTTATATAACCCTTAAGTGAAACTTGGTCAATTCTATCATGTTCCCTGTTCCAAGAAACAAGTAATACAGTTATGAATGCCTGATAGTTCTTCGTTTTCTCAAAAAAATACCAGGTATAATAATATATTGCTCTGTTAAATGTCTGAAAAAAACCAGCTAAACTTCAGGCTCAGACTTAGATGTTCTATATGGCAGCTTCTACAGTCAAAAAACACATCTTCCTTTCTGCTTTGGCAAGTGGAAAAAGTAGCGAATCAATATTAGATGAATGCCATTCTGACTGCTTTAATTTGCTTTACACCTTCCCTAGGATCTAAGCATGTTCCAACTCTCTTAGATCAGTTTCTTTCCTAAGACATCTCAGTTCTTGGCAGATTTGTTCTTGGCTAGTTTCCTTCAGGTTTTGAGCAATTTTAATGTTTTGTTTTGTTTTTCTTAAGTCCCAACTTCTTTCCATTTCATCTTTAATTTTATTTTAGCCAGTTTTTAGCTAGCCCTGACAGGTTTTAATTTGTTCTTCTACATGCTTTTGTTGCTAGTTTGGCTGGCACATTTCATCATCTTTTTCATCTCAAGCTTGTCAGCATCCAGCAACAATATTTAGTTACTTCCGCTTAGTTACTTTCAATTTCTAAACACCTGTTTAAAAACTGAGACAATCTTAAGAGATGTTCTGCTTCAAATTTCTCAGATTATGGGACTAAAACTTACTTCCTTTCCATTAAAAAGAGTTAGGTTTGTGTCCCAACTTTTTATTTCAAATATAAACCAAGATTTTATACCAAATTGTATTTTCTTCAGGATTTACATTAATATAGTTCAGAATGCAAATGATGTATAAAGAGGTGGTCTCGATTTTTCTGGTAATTGAACTATATCTTAATAATTAAATTTATGAGCCATAATACCAATAAAGTTTTCCTATATTTTACCTTATAGTAATCCTTTAAATGATCATAATCTTTAAGGTATTGCACAATATACCAAAGTTAGAATTCACAGACTTTCCTAAATAGAGCACAAACCCAATCATTGAAGTTGAGAACATTTAATGAAAAATTTAGAAAAATGGCTATTGGATTTACAGGAAAAAAATTATCTCTGCTTGTTAACTAGCACACGAAGAATTCAATTAGGTCTTTGAAACAAATGTGTCTAGAATTAGCATTTCAAAATATAATACTTTTTCTCTAGTGGGTAATTTTTTAAATTCTAGTGAAAAACTGCCAGAAAGACACTAAGTATTAGTAGTTTTTTCTTTATGGCATGATCCTGTAGCAGGCACCAGTTTCCATCATCTCAGAGCTGGTAAATATTCAGGATACTGGAAGTATAAAAGAGTAGAAAAATAGCAGATGTGGAGCCAAATCCGCTGTGCTGAATTAAAAAAAAACATTTAGGCTTTTAACAGACTAGCAAGTGCTTAATTGTGAATTTAGTACAAAAGGTTCATTCATATTTCTAGAGAAACAAAGTGTTGAATATTGGTGAGTTCTCCTGAGAGATTTAAGAAAGATCTTTCTACCAATCTGTCTTGATTCTGCCTAAGTTACAAAATCATTCCACTTCAATATAGAGTTGTTTTTAATGGGAATTACACCCACGGTGTTTCATTCTGCAAACAGATGATATCCATTTCAATTTGATTAGACTGACATGCAATTAAATGCTGCCCTGTTTTCCTTTTCACATTGGTTTTAATTATTGCACTGATAAAACACTTCAGCATGCAAAATTTAATGGGACAAACTTTCAGAACAGAATCCACTCTTGCATAACCCAAGAATATTGCAAAAATTCATGTACCTTGATTCTGCTTAAGGGTTAAGAAGTACTTGAATACCTCAAGTTTTACAGGCTCAGCCATTTGAAGAAACCATTTGCTATCGTCACCGCTGCACTGTGAGATCCTCTTTTAAAGTTTTTATATGTTTATTGAAACAGATTTAACACACATTCAAAATGCATTCTCAGTTCTTCAGTCTGTTGAACATTTTCTCCCTTTGCCTCCAAAACAGAACAGGGAGAAGCTGAGAAAGAGCCTCTTGTGAACAAGTCCCTTAAAATGTCCATTTAAGGCTCACAACAATGTAAACTGATTACGTTTTATGTCACAACCAATGAACAGTTGCTACTTTAACCTTCCATTTCAGACTAAGGTTTTTTTTAACAACAATCAAGAGAAAGCTGAAAATGTTCTGCTTTCTTTTCTCATTGTATGGGATCTTTCTTTCTCAGTGTGTGGGACTCAGGACAATTTTAGTCATAATCAATCAGTGCAATAGCTGGCTTGAGAGGGAGAATAAGGCCTTTAAAAGAGATGAAAAGTAGAAGAAGATTGATTTTTGGACTAATGGAAAAAGCTGTATTGTAGCAATTCACCACCAGACCATGGTGCTCTATTGGCATACATACAGCATTCTTTGATTTACAGGGATGTGCAAAATACCAGAATGACTCCAACTTCACAACTGCTCCTACTTTTTGTTGTGTTTTTTTAAGAGTTCATGTGCATGTTCCTGTGTGGGGTGGCAAGGTGGGGAAAGTGCTAACAAGAGGTTGTTACGTTAAAATTATTAATGCATCTGATTTAACGTCTTAATTAGATTAGTGGATGGCTGGGGAGGAGACATCTTTTCCCTGAATTCATGGGTTCTGTTTTTGGAATATGCCAGCTATATTTCAACTTCTCTAAACATTACAACTGCTTCAAAGATAATTTCTGAGACAATGGTATCCTATAGAGAAACAAGATTTTTTTCTCTGTGCTTATAGTAAGGTGAATTATTTTGTTTTGTTTTAAACTCAAGACTGGTATTGTAACACGATAGTGCTAAGTAGCATTTAACACTTTTTCACTGAAATGCTTTCAATGTTGGAAAGGATATGAAACACTTAAAACCCATTTTTCATTTAAAAAACCCTGGCTGATAACTAGAAACCCAACACTACAGAAATTTTTAAAAAATCATGCATAGTTAAAAAGAGCATCAGAATATGGTTTTGCATGATAAAGTACTTCCAAATAAAACATTCTCTAGTGAGGAATGTTTCAAAATCAGAAGAGGAAATTGGAAAGACTTGCACTTTTCACCTTGAGGTTTTACTACTAAATATCAGATGTGAATTAACTGCTAAAAATGCACACAGCAGCTCTTTTCAATATTCAAACCCAGAAAACAGAAGCGTGTTCTCAGTGACCTGATGAATTAAAAAGACATGTCTGTACAGTAGAGAAGATAAAGAAAGCTTTTTTCCCCTTGTGAACTTGGAAGGAAAAATGCTTTCTTATTAAGGTAAAGAGTTACAAAGCTGAGCAAAAACGTGAAACTAAGGCATGAAAGATGCTTTATTAAACTCTAGTCTAAAATTGCAGGCAATGAAAAACTTAGGTGCCAGGTTTTCTATTCCCTGTTCTGTGGCAGGTTGGAAAGGTAAAATCATTTCTGCTAGCATGAGAATAGCAGCTTCTGGAGATAGTCTGTTCAGAGAAGACACCAAAGCCATAGGGATATCCATAGTAATTTTTGAAAAATCTGGCCCCAGATCACTACCACACGTGAAAATATCTGTTCCTGGTTCAGCTACACCAGATGAAACATACTTATATTTTTGAATGAAGTTTGGCTTTTACAGATAAGCAAAAAAAAAAAAAAAAAAAACCCCCTCTATGATGCTGCAGCAAAATAAGAGAGGGATTTAAAAAAGGTAGTGTTACTACTCACCATCTAACTCTAGACTGAAATTCCTGCTCATGTCTTAGAGTATAAAAGGTGTAGCGAATTATTTTGAAACTAATATTCACAGGATCCAGTTTAACTGACATTGCACTGAACATGTAGGTCCCTCCTGCTGTTACTGAAAGAGCAAGGTGGTTTCAGAAGGCTGGACAAGGTTGGTCATAAGAGTTGGCTACATTGACATCTAAACGACAAAGATAAGTAAAGTTCCAATTCCTCTCAAGAAAGGGTTTCTTTCCTCCTGCAAAGCAATGATTTAGAGAAAGAGGAATTACAATTAGAATAAATAAAAATGGAACCTTTGTTCTGAAGTACGACAGGAACATTAAACTTTGTGGGAGGCTAATTGAAATCAGACAAAACCTTAATTGACCAGATGTTTCTTACACAAAATGAAAAAATACTATGAATAGTCCTTATTGTACACTGAGTCCAAATCTCTCATTTAAGGCCACTTACACATCATTGTTTGGAATGTAGACCCCAGCCAGACTGGACTCAATTTACTTTTTGTCACATGAAAACCAGTACCATGTAATTTTACTATCTTATAAATCCAATATCTGGACTATTTCACTCACAAAAATAAAGTGATGAGCCCTGAATATTATTTATTCTGGAGGGATAATATACTTACAACCCAAATATTTTAGAAAATGAGATTTGGAGAGTAAATGTCCTGCTGTACTTGGAATCAAATGCAAATAAAAAAGAACATGAGAATATTTTGATTTGCTTTTCTGATTGGCATTAACCTAGTCCCAGTCACCTTTCCTGGTGGTTTGACACTTTAACTGTGGTTTTGAGGGCTTCATCTGAGTGAAGGACTTGGCAGTGTCAGATTTACAGTTGAACTTGATCATGTCAAAGGTCTTTTTCAAACTAAATGATTCTGTGATTCGCTGATTCTATGGTTAAACGGAAATAAATAATTGTGCTTTCATATTTTCCCAGGGAAGAAGCAGATTGACTGAACCTGACAAAGACTCATAGCTGCTTGGAAAAGGCAAACCAGAAAAACTACAAGACCATGTCAAGCATATGATGAAATCATATTGGTCCAACTTTAATGTAAAACACACACAATAAAAACTATGATTGACATTTTCAGTAACTTCCAGTAAATGCAAAAATAAAGCCATGTGAAAAAACGAGGTAGAGTTAACTGATATAAAAAATTATTGCAGAAAAGCATGGAATTTTCTATGAGTTGTACTGTGGACCAGAAAAAAAATACACTGAAATATTTCTTTGGAGAGTTTCATATGGCTTCTGTCAACATTACAGCTGAATATTTTGAACAGCAATCAAAATATGCAGGTTTTGATGAAACAGGAAGAGAAGGCTTTGAAAATCAATACACTGGATGGAAGGATCCAGTGTAGAAATAGAGTGCTGCCAAGAGCATTTTTGACAAATTGTCTAAGATGCAGGTCAGTGCCACAAATGCCACAGCAGCAGAACATGTGACAATTATTCTTAAAGAGATTAAGATTTTTAAAGAGTCTAGCAAGATGCAGTTCTATTCAGCAACACTCAGTGAAGCTAATAAACTTTAGTGAAATAGTTTTTTAAATGTTAATAGAGGTATTGGTTCTGAACACTATCAAATTAACAACCTTTAAAACACCTGACTTTGGGGAAGGGGAAATAGGATTATATTTCTTAAAATTTATCATACAGGAAACATACAGTGAGGTTCAAGAATGCAGCATTTTTTATTAATGGATTCATTATGAAGAAAATAATAAAATTTTTAGCTGTTGTAAATTAGAGGTTATTACACGACTTAGTTGCTTGCATTCACAGATGACTGAGTTTCATGGTGTGGGAGGTTCAATGTTATGCAGAATAAATCCAGGGAAATCAAGAAGATTATTTTAATTTAAATCAACTGAACATTTGGCTCACAATTCTTGATTTTCCAATTCAGTGAACTTAATAGCCTGATCTTTCCAAAAGAGGTAGGAATTTGATCTGTAAATGATATCTCTGGCTAAAGATATGACTAATCATGCCATTTCACTGCCCAATCTCTTCTTTTTTGATAAGATCATCTTATTGGAAGTATTATTGAAATTTTCAACGGACTCCATAATTCTAAGGATGATTGAACTAGAATATACTAATGTGGAAAATGCGGAAAAATAGGTGTCTAAGTTTAAACAAGAAAGCTTTTAGGAATTTCCTTAGTAATTGCACCTATATAGTGTTCTACCCTTAAACCACTATCTACGTACTGTCCTAAGACACTACAGATATAGAACATCACATGTTACACAAAATAAAATACTTCAGAGGAAAGCAGAATTAACTGGTCTTAATGATAAACGCACAGCTTTAAAAGTTCAATTCATAATGCAGGTGTATTTTCTTGCCTTGTACACTTATAGATAATTTAAAAGAAGTTTCTAGCATTTGAAAAGAAATTACACATATTGAAATATCGTCATCACAGCTTATTATACAATGATATTGCTCCATTCCACCTGAACAAAATTGTCATTGCATTTTAAAGTCTCAGCTAGCTAGAAGTCGTGGCAGCATTTCATAACACTTCAATTTAAAAATACAGCAATTTAAAACAAATACAATAATTTGTCTACTAAAGCACCATTAAAACCCAAAAAATCCCAACAACCAGGACAGATATTCAATCTCTCCTAGTAAATGTTAAGTAAGTAAGTGGATACTTTATTATTAAAAGTTATTTTTACTTTTATATCCAAAGTTACTTGTAACAGACAAGTACCAGAACCAGATGCTACACAAAAAAAATTATAAGTTTCTTCCAGGCTCCAAACTTCCTTTCAAACTTGATTCTACATGTTAGTTGGACCTAATCTGTAAAAAACTGGAAGACGCAGAAAAGGTAACCCAAGCTAAATCTGGACCATCCTGTCTTGTGTGTAATTGATCTGTATAACTTACACAAAGAAACTAGCAGGACATAAGTGGAATATTCTCATTTAACCTTTTATCTGAAAGTGATCATTTTGAATGAGCAATTTTCTGTATACAAATGGATGTAAGATTCAAAAGACAATTCAACATTTATATCGAAAATGGGAACATGTTTGGAACGGAGACATGAACTGGAAATCAAAACCCAGTCATGACCAAGATGATAATGCTGTTGCCTTAAATTTTAAGTTCTTTACATTGACAGATTGCAGACCATTATAGAAATTTATCACCAAGGTATTTGTAATATCCTACCCAAATTAGCAATTAATTGCACTCCAGTGAGCCTCAAAACCTGGAATATGAGACACCTCTACTCTGATCATGCTAATAACACACTAAATCAAATCAACTGAAAGGAAAGTAAGGACAAAAGGTGATTTTCTTCCAAATAACAGGGGGTTGACCATTGTCTAACCGTGATAAACACAGTTTGCTTTTGCACCTACACAAAAGAGAAAATGACACTGCATCAACGCACACGAGTGATGGGACAGACTCAGTACAAGGATTTTTAACACAAGGCAGAGGGGGTGGCCTTCAGCTATGGCCCTTTGAGCTAAGGAAAAACTGAAAAATAATAAATTATTTAGACTTATATCTCCAGACTCTTTCTCAGAGGACCACTTCAGTCTCACAGCTTTGTCTCTAGTGCCACCTGCTGACATAAACTTCCATTGCAACTCCAAAAGGGAAAAGGTTGCTCCAGAAGGGAATTCTGCTGAGTTTTACGCCTGCGGTTGTTGAAGTCACCAGAAATTTCTTTTCAGAATTACAATTGTGATTAATTCAACTTACTTTTTAAAATTTTATATTGTTCTTTGTGGACATGTGGGGGTTTTCAGTAGAGGTACTTTTCTTTATTGCCATCGTACATTAAAAATGAAGATGTTTAGAGGATTCTGATTCTTCTTAGTGCATTCAAATAAGGAAAAAGAGCAGCTATCTGGAAATCTTCAAATTGCATTATAAACTCAATTAGGTTCTTAATTTATAATAGGGAAAACATAATTCTGTATGGTATACAGCTCTAGATACAGTATGATTAGGTTGCTTATATTCAAATGAATTTGACTAAATTAGGCTCTGAAGTTGTAATTTGACATTTTAATTGTTTGCTCTGATCTGCTGTTTTTTAGTGAAGCTACTTCTTGCCTCCTTGAAAACCTTTTACACCCAAGGAGGATCTTGCCTTTTAATCACACTGCAGTTGAAGAGGTCTCTCACCTTAAGGTGGCACCTCACAGTGGGAGGGAGTAAAAATGCAAACATTGAACTTGCCAGTATGAAAAAGCTGGACAACACATACTGGAAAAATAGATGTCTGGCAAGCATTTGGACAAACCCAGCAAATTTATTACTCTTATTCAAACTCTGAGGCAGCTCACCAGAACTTTTACATTGATCTGATTTTTATTTGCTTACTCATGAGAATGTAAAAGAGGAATCAGAGTCCTTATGGGTGTTTTCTCCTTTGACCCTATTTCCACCTTGTTGCATCACTTCCCCTTTCCTTTTACTGTCTTCTCATCACAGAAAAATAAAGAAACCTTGCCATCTTGTGGTCAATGGTAGTTATTAGTCCAACAAACTAAAACATGAAACAGAGTGAATAGACTATACTGGTCACCATATAGAGATCTGCAAACTCAATGAATTTAAGGAAAAAAAAAACAGAGCAGAACAAAATTTTTAAGCTTAAAGAAAGTGCCATACACTTTTACCAGTTTTTAAGAGATTATAATAGAAAGGCCTCAGAAAAAATGAGATATGGTGAGTGAGCTGTATTTTTTTAAAAAGTCATCTGATGAGCTCTCTTAACCACTGGAGAGAGAATAAATATTTTCTTTTGGCAAATAGCTGACATTTGCTACGCAATCCTATCATCAAATTCACAAATCTTCATCAAAAATTTAGACTTAGATGAGTTAGAAAAACCTGTTAAGGCTACTATGGATCAGAAAAGTAGTTGTTTTCAGAAAAGTAGCTGTTTTCATATTATCTGAAACCCCAACATGTGAAATGTTTAAAAGTTAAGACTTCCATAAGGAACGCAGAGGATAAAGTCAGCAAATTTTCTGTCAGGTGCTTCTCAGAAGATGTTGACATGTGGCCACCCTTTTGCCTTAAGGGAGGTGTCCAAGGAGAAAAAAAAATCTCCAGATGTTATACACCTAATGAAGCAGCTCCTCTCTCTGCCTTTTAACTCGTCACAGTGAAAAGATAAAAAGGACATATCAATGCTCTGATTATTTGTGCCTGTTAAAAATGTTCAGCCAAAATTATTTTTCAAATTTATGCAGGCAGACAGTATTATATTCCCCTGACCACCCACCATACAAAAGACAAAAACTGAGATTCATTTGACTTATGCATAGACTTGACTGCCTTGTGAAGGACCAGTTAGTTGTTTTTTGCTTAAAGATCAGGTTGTCTCCACTGCTATGATCTTGTAATTTTTTTCTCTCCAAGTCTTGCAACAAATTCAGTGGGGCTTTGCACACAAACCCTTGAGTTAATGTCACTGTTCTGTTAATTAAGAAAAATTCTCAAAAAATCTTGTTCTTTATGTGCTCTTTGAATGGCAAACTCTCATGCAAGGCCCTGGAATAATGAACTTAATGGTAGTGATATGTGTCTGGAATTTCTGGATGTTGAAACTGTGGAGAGTACTTGAAAATAAGACCCACCTAGGACTTCTCTCTTGCACCAAAGACTATCATGGAATAGCCCATGTCAATAAAAATAAACACTTCTATTCCAACACAATGTAGCTGCAACCAGAATACTTATAAAAATGGTCCTTAACTCAAGCTTTTTTCCAAACTATGCCTTGGTGTTGCTAGATAAGTGATAGTTGGCTCAAGCCTAAATCATCCCAAGATAATTCTAAAAATGTATGCTCTAGATAATTGAGGTCCTGAGCCTGGGACCATTCTCCAGTTCAGCAAAATTACCTTCAGGTGTGGCCAAACATTTTTACCTGCAGACTATAGCAGTGGCCTTGGACCTGCATCCTCAGTGGAAACAGTTATGAATGATTTTATTATTCATAATAAGAACATTCTGCTCTTTTATTATAATGAAATCTCTGTCTCAAAAAAAAAAAATCACCTTGTTCTCTGTCACCTACTAGAAGAAGACATAAAAGTCTGAGGAGAATTCAATAGAATTTAAATTTTATTAAAAGAGGAAAAAAACGTGTGGTATGGCTCAAATGGTTCTGGAAAGGATTTTTTTTTCTCATTCTATTTCTATTTCTGTTTCTATAGCTATAGTGCTTGTCATAGCACTGTAGCTAAAATTAGGACATGAAAGCCTGCATTTGGGATATGGTATTTGAGTTCTATTCAGGTGAGTTAAAAAAAGTGAAAACTGTATATTTATTACTGACAGAGAACTACATTGTTCTGTAGCTGCAGCTCACCTACATAACAAATGAAAAGATACACTGCCAGTAAAACATTCAAATACAATGAAACCAAGATCCATTCTACCCTACCTGGAGGCAATGGCACACAGTGTAAAACAGCAGATTTATTTCTAGGAAATTTGCATGTTTCATGAAATTTCTGTTTTAAAATTAAAACCATAGAGTTGAAATTGAAGTAGAGGCAATTTATTTGCAATCAAAGGAAGCAGTCATTTCAATGAAGTTAGTCACGTGTAAGAATGATAAGGATTATATTTGAGTTGAGGATTTAATTTAATGTCTCATTTAGTAACTAGTTTCTTTGCATGAGTATTAAGAATTAGGGAGACTGAATCTAGGCAGACATATTCAAGCTTCAAAACCTGTTCCACCTGTTCCACTAGTAACATATCTGAAGAATTCATTTGAAAGCTGTGATGCTTAATTTTTTAAGAAAAAAATGAAGATACTAACAACCATACATAGAAATATAAGTAGAAGTATATTTCGTTATCACTCATTGTTGTCTGCATATGAAAAACAGTCTGAAGGGTACAGACAGTATCAACCAGCAATGTCCCTGTGGTTTGGCTAAAAACAATTTGACCACAGGAAGTATTTAGCAAGAAGATGGCAGGTTCTGCCAGGCTTCTGCATGCCTGGACAGAGGTGGGTAGATGGAGTAGAAAAGAACTGAGGATGGGTCTGGGACAGTGCAGTCACTCCTCTGCCTTACCTCACTGGAGCCCCAGGGACTCTAAGGAGCATCAGACATAGACCAAATTTAATTTTCCCAAAGTAACAGCTCAGTGTCCATTTATCATGGAAGATAAAGGATTTACAGTAGTCTGTGTCAGAAGTAGGGATCCAAAATCTCAGTTCAAGGCATGTGTTGTAAAAAGTTCCTGAACACAGGCAAGCTTAAGTCCCCAAGCCTTCATCTGAAAAAAATCTAATCGTAGGACAAAAATGAGTCCTGACACATTCCACCAGATTCGCTCATTTGCATCATGAGGGTCGTCATGAACTCACAAGCAAGCCACAGAACTTGCCCAGACTATGGTGCAAATAAGGACTCACAGCCTAGCTAAAAGGCACCTTTTGATTATATACCTATACACAATTACTCTTGTCAAGAAGTGGAGCAAAATTCACTCTTTCCTCTAGTCCCGACATATTTTAAGAAACTTTTATTCAAATACTATATTCAGTAAATAAAAAACTATGCTACAACCTAAACAACTTATAATTCTTTAAAAGGAATCATTACATCTTTCTCTTAGGCTAGGCAGAGTTTTGCTTGCTGCTAAGACAGAAAGTCTCCTAAAAGAAATGAATTTTATGAAAGCTCAGAAATTTTTTTCTGAATGTTACATAGGACACAGTTACTTCAGCACAGGGAAAGTAAAAGCTGAATTCTCATTGACTAGAAATGGCCATGTGTATTGGCTACCATTAAACATATGCGGCAAAATTATTTACTGTTGTTATATAGTACATACTACAGAATGCTAGTAGTATCTTAAGAAATATTTGCAGCTCACCTGGAGTAGCACATGAAATTTGAGCAAAACATGACTAATATAAACCTGTTTTGATTAAAACTGTATATGTTCTTTTTATAAAGTAAATTTATAATGCAGTTAAGACGTTAGATCACTGAGAAGAAGTCAATTGGGTAATATACAGTGAAACAATATAAAATACAATCACCAGAATTAATAACAAGTTGAGTAGTTCCTTCTTTCTTCAGCAGCTTCTTCAAAGAAACCTTAACTATTTTGCTTTTAAACATGTCTATGCCCACTGCAGGGTTCTTCTGTACCTAGATCTCCAAAATGCTCTTCAAGTCCCTTCCTGCAATGATGGGACATGAATGTCTCCTATAGAGATTAACGTTATGTATGGTAGTGCACAAAGGTAGACCAAACGCACAGAACTGCAAGGCTTTGTACAAAATAATTAAGTTTGTGGCTAACAGGAGAGTAAAACTGAACGACTAAAAAAGATTCAGCCAGCAGACAGACAGTCATCTGACAGATCTTCATGTTTCTGTCTTTTCCATTCTCTGTAAAGCAATAGCTCTGTTTTAGCAAGAGTAATCACATATTAAAAAAAAAAAAAAAAAAAGAAAGAAAAGCACTGGAAGATTCTTTTTTCAGTTCTAAGGAACCCTCATCTGGGTGTTTATGGCAGTCGAATGTCCTTTTATGTGAAGCCTCTGCTACTCTGAAAGAGGGAAAACTTCAAGACAAAGGGATGGGCTTGCCTATTTTATTGTGTTTTGATGGCCAGGGGATTACATAGTCATATGATGGTTTGGGTTGGAAAGGACCAGATTGCTCAAAGTCCCATCCAACTTGGCCTTGAACACTTCCAGGGATGGGAAATCCACAGCTTCTCTGGGTATCCTCTTCCAGTGCCTCACCATCCCCATAGTAAAGAATTCCTAAGATCTAACTTAAATCTACCCTCTTTCAGATTAGAGCCATTACACGTGGGCAGACAGCGTCAAAGTTATAAATTCTGCTGAGCTGATTGAAATTAAGACATCAGTTCCTCCTTATAGGAGATATCCCTACATACATTTTAAATATCATTGTTAAAGAACCTGAAAAGGATCCTTAGTGTAGCTTATGGGTAAACTGTCACACCCAGAGAAGTGGGGGAAAAAGACAGTAAAAAAACAGAGGACACCAAATAATCAATGACTGGAGAGAGTAGTCAGCAATGCTTAAAAGGAATCCAATCAGGGGAAAGAAAATAATAATTAGTACTTTTCTCTCAGCTTTGTAAATATCATAATTAAAAGCTCACACATGCCATGACTGGAGTTTGCTATGAAATTCACCCTGTCACAGCAAATGCTCTGGAATGTCAATTTTATTTTTGAAAAGAAATTGTCTGATTCATCTAACTGCAAAGGGCCAGCTAATAATACTCAGTTGACTTTTCAGAGAGCTTGAAACAATGGTTCTGATAGGGGCTAATTGCCTCGATTGCCACACTCAGGGCTCTCTGAACCTGCTGCTCTACAAGTTAATTATTTTTCAGTGTAAGACAAATACAGAATTCAGTGTGGAGAGAGTTCATTTCACCATGGCCAGAAGCCAAACATTTGCTTCACTGCTCGGCTTCATTCTGGTATTTTCTCAGTTCCTTTTTTTCTTTATTTTGAACAAAGTACTGCTTGAATTTTATTTCCTCCTTTTTCTTTTTTCTTTTTTTTTTTTTTTTTTACCATTACAACAAAAAAAAAGGATTCAAAACCAAGTAGGGACAAATATCCATTTTTTAAACAGGGTGTAAGCAGAACAAGAAGTTCAGATTTGGCTACTACACAGCTCAGGAAATAGAGGAGATCTCAGAATGGATCTGACTGAGATGTTGAGCCACTGAAGATCAATATAAATGTCTGCTTCCACATTGCATACAGAACAAAGAAGGAACACATCACATAAGGGTAAAGCTGTCTGGTTTATAATAGTAAGACTGTGTTGATGTTTTAAAGTTACAAAGAAAATTATTATTATTTGGAATTTAAAAAGCAACCTCTGTTGTGTAATACAAGACATATCCTTGGGTGTTATACTTGAGTGCTGAAGACTTTGCACAGAGGATAAGTGTTTCCTACCATGGAATATCTTAGGTATCCAGTACACCTGAAAAATAGACCAGTTCTTTGTGTAATTAGACAATAATTCGGTGGCTTATTTTTAACCCTGACAGACTGTATTAGAAGAATTGTGTTACCACATTAAATTTCAAACTCACTTCCAGATACATTTATAATAACTGATCTTTTTTGATTCCTTCATAGATCTGGGCTTTCTTAACCCCCGAAGTTCCCCATACTAGGTAATATATTAGCAAATGTAATTGAAAATTATATCAGATGGTGGCAGCAAAGGACTTTCCAATGTTTGGACTTCAGCAGTGTGTATCTAGCATACCCACTGCTCATTCCATGTTTTGCTTTCAAATACCACCTATGCTTAGGAGTAAACATTACACTGCATTTGTTTCAGCAAGAGGAAAAATAGCAAGTGCATGGTTTATTACTTGTTTCTCAGACAAAAAGCCCTGTTGAAATTCGGTGTAACTCATAGCATAGTCAAATAAAATAGGAAGGAAAAAAAAGATAAATAAAAGCAAACAATATACACAAGTAAATAAAAGAATGAAAAATAACTCTGTAATCCCCCAGACAGCGATAAATTATTTGGGTGTTTTTGTCTAGGTGTTAGAAGAAATTATAACACAGACTGAGATAATAAGTATTATTTTCATAACTAACATTATTCTCAGCATGTTTGACATAAAAATGATTGCACTGACAAAGCAGACAGGTGTCTTCTTGTGCACTTGCTAGGGCTCAGCTGCAAGTCAAGAATCAAATCTGAATCTAGAACCTGTAGGGCATAGGAGATTTTCATTATTCGTAGATGAGATTTCATAGTTTAAGAGGCTGAAGATGGATGGCCCTGTTCAGTACTGTTGCTCTGCATTATGCTACAGGTCCACAACTGTGGGAAAATAATTAACAGCAAGGTCAGATATTGCCTAGAATAGACTTGAAAATGGATTCAGGAGAAGAGAAAAGGAAAAGTAGTATAAAATTATAGCTGAAAAATTAATAGGGAAAAGAAAAAAAAGAGAGAGACAAAAAAGAAAACCAGCACTGGAAGCTGTTAGCTAGCCTGAAAACTCAATAGAGCTCATAACATATTGCATTAACATGCACCAAACAAGTTTTTAGTGTCCCTTTCCAGTTACTGTTCAGATAACTGGTTTACCAATAGTTGATCTGAGTTTAGTTGAATTCCTATTGGGTATGAGAGTGAAGTTTAGATTTAAACTTTGGAAACAAACACTGATTGTGCAAACAACTTTCATGTGACTGGACATATGTGTTGGCACAAAGCTTTAAGGACTTCAGCTGTCTGATATTCCCAGAGGTCAAGCAGAAGAAATGGGATGACTGAGACAGCATATCCTAATTAATCAAGAAATTGAGTATATCCTTTCCCAATTACACCATCTGTTCACCTCCACTCTGCAAATGTCACTCAGTTGTTGATAAAGGATCAAAAGACCTTGTCACCTCCACAGAGTGAACTCATTGAATCCACCAGGGGTTGCCTATATCCCTCTGTCTCCTGACATTTCATCCCAAGCACACACACTCTTTCCTACCTGACTGTCATTCTCTGCATTTTAAGGATGCACTGACAATCTCCACACATGCTGATGAAGGCTCTGTGCCGTCTCCTTCCCAAAACCTCTGCTGCTCTAATACCACCAGTACCCATTTCTGGGACCATCATTTGTCTCACTTTCCTTTCTCTACCACATAAAAATTTCTGCTAATCTGTTCCTTCCACAATATTGTCCCTACATCCTCCAGCATACTGTATCTCAGTACATGACAGGATTTTAGTGGGTTTCTGTAATTCCTACATTTTTTATTTTTTTTCTCTAATGGAAAATGTATATAAGGTATCAGTACAAACACTGTTCTGAGAGCACAGAGATGATGGAAAGTGTTAATTATCTTTATCTTGGATATGCAGAACTGCATCAGTTCATGCCTTGGTTTATTAGCATTGACATTAACGCAGCTAATTACAATAGTTGCTAGGTCTGGTGAGCCAATTCAAGACAAAAAAATAGTTCCTTGTGATCATCTCCTCTGTGCTTCAGATTTCTTTTCCAGATCAGCAAGGTCCTCCCCATTGTAGCTCAGGCCTCTTCTCTATGCCTTGGAGTTGGTGAGGCACACAAGTATTCACAAATGGCATACAGAGTGATGCATTTAAAATGACAAAACTGACATTGGTTGTCTAGTGATGAAGTTTTCCTTTGTCTGAAAGTCTGATAGAAGTGTTTGGATAGATCCATTCAATTGAATAGAGTGAAGTATTATCTCTCTGCAGCTTCTAGGCCCACTTTAGACTGTCACCATGCAGTCACCTCCATGACAAGGACTAACTTGAGTTCTGATTCAGATACTGTGTCTTTTTTGAGCTCTAAACAGTCTATCCAAAGCTTTTTCCTTTTAAACTGCTGTGGCTTTGAGAGCCTCTGCACCGTGACTTCGAATATCCAATATGTTATGAGGAAATATCTGCATTCTCTGTCTCTCCCAACTGCTTCTCCATCCGCACAGGGAGCAGCCACGATCCCCACACAGCCACCTTAGATATGCTGTGGCATCTGGAGTAGCTGTCACCTAAGCTTAGTATAAGACAGCTCTGCTGAAAATCAATAAACTAGTGAGGAAACAAGATACTCTGAACACAAATAGTAAGTTTAAAGGCAGAGGAATAAAATACATCAATCTTTCTTTCATTATCAGTATGCCTAACTGCAAAATAAGCATTTGAAATTCAAGAAAAAGCATTCTCTTTTACCCCACTGATTTACCAAAGACCTCAGCAAGACTAAAGAATTCTTCTGAAGTAATAGTTGCACAGGACATGTCATGGGCATTAAGGAAATATACATGATATAATATCTAGCAGGATATTACATACAGACTCCATGAAAATCCATAAACACCAAAACCAATATGCTTTACATCTTAGACTTCCTTATTTCATTAGCTTATTTCATTTTATTTTGCATACATTACTAGATTGGTCTGTGCAAGAAATCATTCCTTTTCTTAAATTCTAAATGTAGGCTGTGCATATTTCATATAATGAAAACAAACCAAGACTAAAATATATTTTAAAGGAGCTACAAGGAAATGGTAATGACACTAAAATAAAATATGCATGCATTTTAAAATATCATCAGCAGAAAATAATTCTAAAGTATAATAAACAAAACCCAGAAATGGAAGTCGGTAGTGCACTCAGTCACTACCCAGAACAACTCAGACAGAAAAAACCCAAAGTGTTTCAGATAGCTACAGTTAAAACACTTCAGATACCCTGGAGAAGTCCCAGAACACAGCCACAACTAATGAAGCCCAGTGATACAATTTTACATGGTTCATAAAAAAAAACACCATATTTTGGATCTTTAAAGTCTTGCACCTGGATAATGCAGTGCAGCCCATTACCGCATTGACTCTTTCATGTACTGGGGGGCAGAAGCTTAAAATCTGCTAGATACCTAAAAGTAGAACTAATCTGAAGTCCCTAAATTAGGCCATATGGCTTTAGAAATAATTAAGTTTTGTCTAAACCACCATGCAAAATACACAAGTTTTCATGTTACTAAGAATTATCAACAGAAATTGGCAAAGATTTGGAGGCAAAAATTAATTTTCAACCCAAGAATGACCTGAGTCATTAAACACTCTGCAGAGATAGGCACTGCTGAGAACCTTGGCAGATAGTGAGTATTAGGGACAAAAAAATTACAAGAATCTAGGACAAATTCAATCTGGCCTCAACAGGAAAGAAAGTCAAGAAGGAAAAGAACAGCATCCCTTTTCTTTAAGAAAGCTGCTGTGCTCTCAGTAAACATAGCTGTGGGTTTTTTTCCCTTGGTATTGCATGTTCCACCTTTCTCAATCTTAGCATCATTGCAGAGACAATGCAAGAAAAGAAAGCATTTTCTATGCAAGAAGGAAAAGATTTGTTTTCTGTGGGCAAAGGCAGAAGACTCAGTAGGTTGCATAATTATAATAATTCTACTTTTGAAGATTTGAAGGAAATGACATATTTTTCTTATTTAAGGAGCACAGTCCGCTATAAGACCGTGACAAATTTCCCACAGCTGCAATGAGAAAAATATGCATAGCTCTGAAGTATTTCAGACCAAATGTTGTGCATGATTTCAAGGTCATGTGTTCTGAATCATACTTTGCCTTTGATACAGTATGTATGTATATGTACAAAGTAAGGGAATTCTAAACTGCATTACTGCAGTGAAACATTGGTAGAAGAGAGATTATTAAAATTATTATAGTAGTGAGAAACTTATATGGTGCTTTCTATTAGGGCATTGAAACTCTCATTACCTCTTTCAAACTTCACCATTAACTCTAAACAGGAATAAATCACCTTAAGGTCTCCTTTTTAAAAAAAAAAAAAATCTTAACATTGGCTGCTTGAAGTTCGAAAGGCAAGATTATTTACATACTTAATTACTCATTTTTTAAACCTCAGCTTCAGAAGTACTGTGGTTAGAGGCAAGGTCAACTTAAAATTGATACTAAGGAAGGTTTGGCAGTGAAAATCCTGAAGACCCTAAACCCTGTGTTGCGAAGAAACAGAACACATTCCTGTATGTTCTTTTCATATCAAAGAAACAATTTATACAGAGGTATATTAATAATTTTTATTATTCCAAGATGGGAGGGCCCTTTTCTTCTCTGCCTACTCCCCAAGAGACTACCTAGTACTGACTTGGTGGCCATGAGTGGGACATACATGACACATTATTATCAGCAATGAGTGTAAATAATACAGCATCTAATGGCAGCCTTCCGTGATTCACATAAAATAATTTTCTGTCATCTACAAGATACACAGTTAATTCTATTATAACTTTATAAATTTGGAAAGTTTTCTGCAGAGGTGTTCATGATTTTAAGCTGATTCAATTCTGCACAGGGAAATAATGAATATCTTGTTCTCATCAGAATACCAAAAAGACCAGAGTGGTACCAAAAAGGAGTCTCCCCTATATAGCATGGATATTGCAACCTTGATTTGGTAGATAAGGTGTGAAGAAAGGACATTCCTTCCTCTAACTGTGCTCCAGGAAAGAGCTGACCTTTATCTGTTTGAAACAGAAACAATCAGGGTGCAGAAGGACAGACTTCTTGCTGGAGCAAATGCCTTTGGTAACTCCAGACAAAGTCCTAAATTTCCAGGAAGGGCAGATTTAAAATCCGTACCTCTCCTTGGTATTAACAGTGGGTTAACTTCGGCATTTCCCAGCACAGGATACCAGCTGCTATAAATCCCTTTGCAATGCACTTAACTTTATCTCCAAGTTGTAGAGGAATGTCAGGTGCCCAAATCAGCACTTACAGGGCCCCCACGGGAGTCAGTTGAAATGCAGGAATTACAAACTTTCCTTGTTGCCCCACTGTGAATCTGGCTCCTATGCTATCTATGTCTGACTCATCCATTTTTGAAGGTAGTTGCATTCCTGTTTCCCCAAATAAGAAACTAAACCCTCCAAAGGCTGCAGAATATTTGAATGCCAGAGTAATGCAGGCTCATATAAGTGCTTTGCTTAGAAAGTGAGAAAACACAGGGAAAACCAGTTCCTGATGCAAACAGTACCCATCAAATGTGTTAAGATATGTGGTGTTTTATGCTAAACAATTCAGCAGGCGAAAGTGTGGGGCAAGAAAGCATAGGGATATTCTACTAATTAGTGAGTAATTAATTCAGAGTGTAATTTGCTCCCAATGAGAACAATGTACTTGTCTCAGTAGGACTTTTAGGAAAATAGGAAATAATAGGCTCTCATAATTGCAGTAAGTATCCGCCTTGGTGCTCAAATGCTTAATTACTTTCCTGCTTTCCTGGTATTAAATCTATACCTAGGCAGTCCAGAAACTTCTCCAGTCTGAAGCCATCACTGCAAGTGTCAGTACTCAACAGGCAGCTCTGGCACAGGGAGATCTGCCTTGCATCATGGAGGGAGCCATCCCTTAAGCTAAAATTTCTTTCAGCGTGAAGAGAGCAGCTTGTAAAGGTTTCTGTCATTGAGAGGGAGAAAGAATAGCCAACAGTAGTAGTAGGAATCAGTGCTGCTCTGTCTGATTGTTCTTTCAGAAAGAAGTAGAGATCGTAAGGAAGGGTGACTGTTGGTTGGATGGAAAGTGAATAAAGTCTGGGAAATATGCATACATATTTTGGGCATCTTTGGACAAAAAAAGTTTGGAAACATAGGATTTTACTCTAGTGAGACAATCATAGCAAGTGGACTTACACACAAACACACTGAAATCATATTATCAGAAAGTCTCAGCCAATTAATCTGTAGATTTCTAGTGCCATTGTATCAGTACCTATTTAGGTCCCAGGCTTAAAAGTTTGTTACCTTACAGAACTTGGACATACCCAGAAGTCTGGATAAATGATGGTACGACTATGAACTATAATATGAAAAATATACCCTTTTTTTCCTGTAAAAACTGGTGATAACTTAGATTGATAAAAAATGATGAATCCATACATTATCGTACCAGATAGAACTACACAAGCTACCTGTGAGCTTTCCTGCCTTGCAATTCATTTCTCCCCGGGAATATCAGTGGTAGCACTGCAATATTATCACAAGAGCACAAATTCCATCTGGAATTATTGCACATCCACCAAAAATATTTGAGCCTATATTTAGTAGGGCCATGTAGTGGCCATCCCACTGCTTGCATACAGCTGCTATACAGGGACTCTTAGAATATTAATGTGAAGAAAAAGAATCTCCTTGGAAACACAAGTGTACATATGCACATGATACTGAGCAAAACAGATTATCTGATACTAAGGATATGAACAACTCGGAAAGGCCATAGAGTTTTTCTGGGGGGGAAAGATAGCTAGTTAAATGGTAGCCTGGTTTGATGGCTCTTCTGAAGTAGTCTGCAATTTTTCCAGTTGTACCCATGTGCTTCACGGAGCTGTTTGAGGAGCATTTAACAGCACTCCTGCTGAGTTGAGGCTCAGAAATGCCCTAAATGTGAAAGCTCTTTATGAGTCACAAAAACCACCTTCATGAGAAAGGAGGTCAGGCTGAGCAAAGGGTCTCATCAGACTTACTTAGCTGAAATACGTTATTGCACATTTAACAGGCTGTGTTTTATTTCTGTCCTTCTGGTTTAGGTTAAGTGTAAATGCTTCTGTAATATAAAGTCAGCAAAGGTCATGTTGGAGCTCTTATTGTTACAGGAAAAGTACACGAAGCAACAATGTGTCTGAGCTTGCTAAATCTAAAGTATGACCATAACACTTTTGGTGAATCTTGGTAGTTGGGCCTATGCAATATTTCCAAATACTAATCCATAGGTATCTTGTTGGAAACCATTTTAGAATTGGCTTTTTCCTTGTTATTGTATAACTTGTCAAAATAATTTTTAATATATTATTCCATGTAGGTGGTGCAGTCACACAACCAGTACCATAACTGAAGCTCTTTGACAATTGTCTCTTAGGGATAGCATTGCAAAAGACTGGCTGTTATAAAGAACAGATATTTTCTGTTGTAAACGACTCATATTGTGCTGGTAGCACTGATCATGTGGGATCTGCACATAAGAAGGTAAATTCTAGGCAATAAAAATAATTTTTAGGGGTTCATGGAGTCATAGAATACCCATTTGGAAGGCACCTCAAGTATCATATGGTTCAACCTTTCTTGGCAAAAGCACAGTCTAGACAAGAAGGTCCATCATCTTGTGTTGGGAAACACATTTTAAAAAAATTCTAAGTATATATTCTAAGTATTCTAATACATTTCACACTTTAATTCTGAGTACATATCTTTAAATTTCACATATGAGGACAAAATTTTGGAACAAGCTTGTACATATTATTTGTTTGTAGTAGTCAGCAGTCTGGTATCCATTAGGATAGCATCCTCTTTCGGAGTGCTATAAGAAAACAACATGGGAAAGAACATGAGAATGATCCAAAGTTTAGAAAATATGATATACAGAGAAATACTAAAATATCTTGTGTCTAGAAAAAAGAGAAAGAAAGGGACATTAAAACCTCCAAATATTAAAAAATAAAATGTTCAATTGTTATTTAATTAAAGAAAGGGAAAGAAAAGGACATTAAACCCTCAAAATATTAAAACCTTTAACAATAATTTGTTGTTTAACACTGGATAGAATATAAAAAGTAATTATTTCAATGAACATAAAGAGATTCTTACATTACATTTTTAGGTTTGTTTATTTTAAATGCATTTCCTAGGAAGGTCATGGAATTCTCCTGATTGGAGTTTGAGTCCTAAACCAGATGGCTGCCAAGAATGAATCAAAAGCACTGATCCAAACTCAAAGGGAAATGGACCTTCTGAGAATCTTTCCAGGTCCAGATTCGTGATCAGAGCAGTTAAGAGAATACATTTAAACTGGAACACTTCTCTTTCCTTCCTATGATCTAGAATTCCCTCTGGGATATAGTTATTCTGGTGTGCTTCAGCCTTTTTCTTGGGAAAGAGACTATTTCATAGAAAAATGAAGAGTGCACAGCCTGTCTCCAACCCACGAATATCTCAACTGGTCGGAACTGGACAGGTGGAACGGGAATGCATTGTGATTTCTGTAAAAAAAGGCACCAAATAAGAATATGTGATATTTCTGTAATTGGGCAGTGTATCACTTCTTAGCCAAGTTGCTTATATAGCATTTCATCTGCCTGTCTTTGAATCCTGTTTTGCATTTAATGAATATACAAGGCCTAATCTGATAATCTTTGAATTTAAACTGATGTAATACACTTTGTGTAGAAACGCTAGTAACTGAAGAAGTAATTGGGATAGGCTCCTCCCTTTGGAGACAAGGAGGGTCATTCTCACATTCATACTGAATAGCTTGGAACTGGAGCAACTGAGTGATTGTCTATAATATAAGCTTAGGGAGTTGGAGTTTCAGAGCAATTTTCAGTTTCAGATACTGAAGCTCTTCATTATAAGTGGAAGATTCATTTGTGTAAAAGACAGGTTTCTCAAAGACCATCTTTCTGCAGGGCAAAGTTTGTTAGGAACTCAGGATAATCAGAAATTTCAAGGATTACTATTCCAAGTACAAAAGGATTTTATTTTCTGTAATAGCAAAATACGGCAGTATGTTTATAAAGAAAATACCAGCTCTCAAAGCATGGTACCCTGCTTGCACATTCAGTTTTCATCTAAGGTAAGACTAGAAAGAGGGGACCACATGAATCACAAGTTGGCAAAAGTATTTTCTGCTGTACTGGAAGGTGCTTTACTGGAAAGTACTTTAACATTACTTGATGGGCTTTTAAATATAAGCACTAAAATTTAATTGTTCAGAGTAAGCCCAAATTTGTAAGTGGCAGGTACTGACAGTTGTTACAGATTTCAGCTGGACTAACCACCTACTAGAAAAGGTTGACTTTTGTGAAGCAGGAAAGTATAGACTGAAATAAGATCCTCATTTTAAAAGAAATTACCTTTTCTACTAAGAACTACAATCTCATAGCCAAATCAATGAGGAAATAATGCTGTCCTTGGTACATTGAAATGTACGAGAACTTTGGAAAAATATAATGAAAGGCTGTGAGGTCTCTTTCATACTCATTAACACAGTCTCATCATCAGGATGTTATTGCCTTGAGCACACAAGAACTGAATTTGCCTGGTTTTGACCCTAGAAGTAAATGCAATGGCTTTGTTATTACAGTATCCTTCAACTCATTGTAGAGTTGTAAGGGAACATTATTTTAATTACTTTGCTCTTCACAAACAGCCTTTTTTTCTCCTCTCTCTCTAAGATAATTCAGATTGTTTCCAAACACAGAGAGACTGATAAAATTTTCACCATCTCTCTCCTACTGCTTTGAATGTTAACATACAGGAACCAGACATCACAGAGATGATTGCTCAGCATTCCAGCTGTGTCATCTACCTGTAAAAATCCAGGTTAATAAAAAAGCATGCATGTAAGGTCATGCTCCAAACAAAAAAAACATTTAATCCTATTTGAAAAACTGGTTTTAATGATTTATTTCTGTATGAATGAAATACTCTGGTTAGAGTCCGTAGTTTTGGATCTGCAGTCAAATAGACTGGAAACTTACATAAGAGTTGTAGGAGCAACTAGAAGCCAAAAGGCTTAATTCTGCAGTGTGACCTGGAAGCCTTATCAGTGTCACATTCTCTTGATTAAATTGGTATGTGTGACAGGCCTGGAGTTGTGTGGTTTTGGTCACAGTAATTTTATTGTCTTCACTTTCAAACACTATTCCATTTCACCATTTGATTTCTGCTGCATGCGATGAACAGGCATAAAAAATAGAATTGGAAGGCACTAAATAATTCAATATTAAATAAAAATTACTGCTCTGAAAAGACAAAGTTTCATATACAGACTAAATTTAAAGCAAAGCTTCAGCAATTTGGCTATGGTATGGCTAAAATGTCTGTCATTCTGTTGACTGCATTCAAATACTTATGTACATTATGCAAGGCCATATTTACGAAGTTCATAATAGAGTATTACACTATGTGTTAATTTTGGATAACATTGGGTAGATGTATACTGAAAGAAGATTTAAAGACTGCATCAGAAAAAGAAAGGTTAGTTCAGGTTATACAGTTTTTGTTAATGACAATGCAAATTGGTTTAAGTATTCATTGCACTGTAATAGTATATTGCTATAGCTGAGCTTTCTGTTACTCTTTCAAAGGGAAAAGAGTTTCCTATTTCATAACCAACACTTGTTACTCAACTATGGTCAAACTGCTGAAATGTCTTTTTTTTATTCTTTTTTTCCCTTTTGAACAAAACACCTTTTTGAGACGTACTGACCGATTCAACAGAGACCATTACAGGCTTAAATTGCATACACGTTTTGTGGAAGCAGTATTAAAAAGTCACCACCATTCTAAAGAGAAAAGGTTTCAGATCTTATTCTACATTCCCAGTTCTTGTATAAACTGAAACTCTTCTAACACTCCAGATTTTTCTATTTGCAGATTCATGTTTCATACCTAGAAACACTTCTCTCTGTGCTTGGAGAGACCTGTCCTGTGAAAAGATCCCTTTGCTGCACTGCATGGTAGCACCATCTAATGGCTTTTGTAAACTAATCAAAGTAGTGAAGATCAGTGTGAGCACTGGTCATAAAAACATAAGTCCCAGATAAAGAAACCTCAGAACTGAAAGCACCATTTGAGTTGAGGGTAGCAGGTTTACAGAATGGCATCCTTTGGAAACTCGTTTTCTTTTTCTTTTACTTTTTCTTATTTTTTTTTATTTTCAGTTTAAATTTCATATTCTTATCTTCCCAGGACAAGCCACATAGGAAATTCTATGCAGATCCTCTGGAAAGAAAAAATACTTTAAGGCCAGGGCAAACTTATTTTTCTTTTGCAGACAGGATGTACTGTATATGCATTGTTACATTCCTGGCATCCTCACTAGGTTCTAGTCAACCAAAAAAGTGTTCCGCTTTTAAAGCCAAAGAATAGTAGTACAAAACCACCTTTTAACACTAGGAAACTATGCCACTTCTAAATTTTTATAAATGATCTTTCGTTTAATCAGGAAGATTCCTCACAAACATTGATTTGTTTCTGTAATGAAAGAGTGCAGATTTCTTATTTCATGGGATAGCAGGTCTTCTCTCCTTGGACAAACTTTCATATCAGAAAATACATGCTGTTTTAAAATAAACTCTGTAGTGTACGTGTTCACTAATTATTATCTTCTGTATGTCTTCATTTTCAAATGTTACCTAATACTTGAAAAATAACCACATGCTTTAATAAAGACTCTGAACCACCAAACCCTTTAAAGTATATCAGGTAAAACTGTATTTGAGACTATGTGAATGGTTTTGCACATTCTCTGAACTGAATATTGCTGCACTTTGCAGTCAAAAAACAAATACTGTAGATACACTGCAACATCTTATATTTTGAAAGTAACACATCAGCAAAGCATCAGTATACTAATGAGGGTTTCACAGCTGCAACATTATAACTGAAGAGGCAAGAAATACTTTAGAAAAACACACGGTTGAATAAAGATGTCTTTTGTAAGGAGACATTTAGCTATATGAGGATCCAGTTGTCTTATACCTAATATATACAGTTTTTGAGACAGAAATTAGAGGATATTCAAATTCTGTTTATTAAATACAGTCTAAATATCTTCTAAAACATGCATACATGGACAAATATTTTAAAAATATTGCCCATAAATTTAAAGGCAAATCTGTATTAGTGGTCAGATAACAGCTGATATGGGTGTCTTTTAGTTTCCTCTCTCCTGGAATCTATTTCTTTTCTTGCAGGTCAGGATCTAAAACATCTGAAAACTTCAAACTCTGTTAAATGACAGCTGTTTACTTACTTTTTTAAAAATGCCTGAATGTAGCGCAGCATTAAATACACTGAGGAGCCATGTAAAGTCGCAAACTAATTGTGGAAAAGATACAGAAATATTTTTTGTTAAATACTCTTCTGGATTTTTTTCTTGATTGCTCACTCCTGCAGCTGTTTGGTGTACAAACAGCTGTATCTGTTACTCTCCCTTCTTCCTCTATTCCCACACAAGTGTCTCTACCCATTGCACTCCCCTAGAAAATTAATCCTTTTTTCTTTCACATGGTACTGTGTGATCTTATCCCCTAAGTGGACTGTAAGAGTCAGAATCCTAAACATAATATTTGGCACCAATTTTTATGACTATAGTTATGTAGTTATAACTACTTCTATATGAAAGAGTTTATAATTTGTAAAATTTTTATAAGTCTCGTCTTGCAGGCAAGCAATATAATGCACAGTCATTTATTATAGAGCTGCATTAGGCAGTTTACAAAAATACCTAAGTAGGAGGCTTCTACTTTCCTATTCTTAACCTTTGTCTGCCTTTCTGCAGCCACATCATTAGGGGTGGAAAATAAATAGTCTATTCTAGGTAAGCTAGAGAGATTCACACAAACTGGTTCCAAGCTGTTTAATATTTTTAACCTTTCTCTGTTTTTCCACTGCCATCAAGAATAAAAAAAGTTATGATCTGACCTTTTCTCAGAATCATGAATGTAGAAAGGCATGTGTACATATGATGTGCAGAAGTTTCCAAATCAGAGGCAAATGTATAATTTTAATAATAATCTATAGCTTTTGGAGCCAAAGCTTTTATGCTGCATGCCCTCTTCATTTCTCCATGTGATTAGATTCTCTCATTAGAATGAAAACCATTTATCATCCTCAATGTACAGATAATATGATGATTGATGGCTTTGGAACCAGCTGTATAATATGCAAATATGTGACTTTTTACTATTTTACAAAACACAGCATGCATGCATGGTTGTTTTAATCTCTTTAACACTTCGCATTATAAACATGCCGTGTAACATTATCACAGTAGGGCCACTGGACCCTCTCTTATCAAAACAGACATGATTCCTATAACAATCCAGCAAAAAGCTTTTCTTTTTTTTTTTTTTCCCCCCCCCGTTGGCATTTTTATAGTACAGTTTGGTGGATGTTCTATGAAGGGAATATGTCTCCAGCACAGATGCATAACATCATCTTTCTTATGAGTAGGTTCATTAAATGCTCTGCGTTATTAAGACCCTACACACTTACATTTACTAAAGACTAGAAAAGCACTGCCACCATCTAGGGGCTTGGCAACACATACTTAGTGGAATGGTTGGAATGTCTGTAACGTGAGCAGCTGGCCCTGCATCACTCAGCTTAGCGAAGGGTCTGCACACCTGCGCCTGTGGCTTCTGACATTTGCCCTGATGTTGTATCACTTCTTATCTCTCACTAACACCGTCTTTATCTGCTGCTTTCTGGAGAAGTTAAAAAAGTGGAGAGGAAAGAAAGCAGGAGTGCGAGAATCTACTATTCTCATACTTTTACAAGTAAAATGTCTACGTATTGCCATAAAGACAGTGACATGGCAGGGCTGTCCATCTTTCCCTGCAGTTAACGTGTTTATGCTTCAGCTTTCCTACAGTGGTTTCCAGGTTCCCTTGCTGAAGGCTTCTGTGTGGTTTTATCTCCAGGTAGAGAAAATGTAATATTCAATGTTATGTGTCTTTCTTAGAAGGCTAACCTGGCCTTGATAAAAAAAGAAGGAAAGACTAAAACCAAAAAAGACTCATGAACAGGTAAAATAGAGTATGGTTGAACATTTTATCTAATAATTTCTTTTTCTGGAAGATATCTAGCAATTCTGATTTGTTTGTGTTGCAGGGGAAGGCTTTTCTACACTTCTCTTTGACTTTAAAAATTAGTATGTAAGCTGTATATTACAATTCTTGTAGTCTGGGAATTGCAACATCCAAACCCTCCTTCTACACTGATTTTGTACTAGATCATGTCTAAAATCAAGAACAGCAAGGTAACATCTTTATATAGACTTCATGAACCTTGTGATAGTGGTGGTCAATTGGTATAATTTTGCGATATTTTTTATTTTACTTAGCACTGCCACCTATAGTATTAGCAGGTCATCCTAATTTATTTTTTTTCTCTTTTTTCCTTATAAAAACAAATGACTGCATATATGTTTATTTAAAAAAAAAAACACAAGACAATCCAACCCAACTAACTGACCAAACAATGGCATGATAAATGGGAAAGAAAAACCACACAAACAAAAAAACCAAGAAAACACCAACCCTCTCATTTTTTTAATTTAAACTGGAACATTCATGAACAAGCATGCTACTGTATCCTTATATTTTAGAGGGTACAGCAGAGGCCCTTTGTCTTTTGTGTGAAGGCTTAAAAGCTGAAACACCTGTGTAATAATTCAGCAACTGCTGCCTAAAGGATAGCACATTGAAATAATGCTGATGAGATTACGACCCACTAAGCAAACTGTCTTAGGGTAACAGACAAATGGTCATGTGTTTTCTCTCTTTTCCAGGTTTTTTTTCAGTAAAATACATCGTATCCTAAGGTAAAGCACCATATAGAAACTATTTTCTTGTAACAGCATCACTATCAATTAATCTGATTTCAAAATGTTATGTTCTTAGTGAGGTATTTTCAGTTTTATGATACAAAGTCATGAACAGCATTTACTCCCATTGCATCAGTTTTCTGCTTGTTGGAAGAACAAAATTTCTTCCCTTCTGCAAGAAATATGTTTATAACACATATATCTAAAATAGCGTTTTCCCAGAATAAAATTTTTAGAATATTGAGCATTAATTGGTGTACTGTTTTTTAAATGCAAGCTCTAAACTGATTAAAACAGTTATGATGCCAGCACAATGTCAGATATGAATTATTGAGATGAGGTGAAACTACAGAAAACTTCATAAAGACAGAGAAGGACGGTGAGGAAAGGCTGGACTCCAAACTCACAGACCTGCAGCTGCAGAGCAGCTCTTTTCTTTGGTCCGTGTGCACAGGAGAGGGAAGGCAGCAACACTAATGTACTGAGAGCAAGGCCAGGAGTTGAAAGAAGGAAAAAGCTTTAAGGGAAACAAGACTGGTCAGAGAACAGCACTAGCTCAAGTTCTGCAAGTGCCATAACCTATACA
The DNA here is from genome assembly GCA_013399855.1 of Oxyruncus cristatus. Taxonomy (NCBI): domain Eukaryota; kingdom Metazoa; phylum Chordata; class Aves; order Passeriformes; family Cotingidae; genus Oxyruncus; species Oxyruncus cristatus. Next base: position 716,684 of record VXAY01001554.1, on the reverse strand, counting down.
AAAATCAAAGACTTTCATATGGAAGAAGTCTAAAAATTTTTGTTACAAACATTGATAAAAGAAATTGAACTCAAACCACATAATGATGTTAAATATGATTGATAAAGAAAAACGCACAATTTTTCTTCTTTATAGCCCAAATGAAATATAATTAATCAATTATATACTAACAGAATATTTGTAACATCATACCCATTTAAAGACTGCTAAAAGATCTGAATCTCAGAGAAGGATGAGTTTGTCCTTCTAAGTCACTAACTTTATAGAATCCTGACACCCTTCTCCTGTATCTTCCCCACATACTCCATCTTCTTTATTTTTGTCATAAACTAAAAACCAATAATATGTTCAAACTAAAAAGAGAATGTAAAATATTCAGAAATGTGTGAAAATCAGATTTTATTGAGATCACTTTATTCTGTGAACTTTATTTCATGAAATTAAAAAATATTTAAGTATTATGGCTCAAACAAACATTTTATTTACTAATATTAGTGTGATGAATGGGTCTTTCCTACTTGTTCTGAGGTAAGTGACAATTGTAATAAATGCATTTTCCTTTGAACATGGTCTGAGAACATTTTTTAGCCTCTACGCACTGTCTGGTCTCAGATGAGATTAGATTTTAAATTCAACTATTGTTTTCGTAAACAAAACATTTAAATGTCCTTCAGAATTCTGTTATTTAATAATTACTAACACAAGCTTTTTATCTCCTGTTTGAGCCTCAGAATACCCAGCTTCATAATTCAGTATTATTTCTAATTGAAGCTGTTAAGTTAATAACTGCTAAGTTTTCTTAAATTCTCCCACAATTTCCGGTACAATTTTTTATATAGTCTAGAATAGTCTAGTAGTCTAAAATGCTGTGGCTTTCTTAATTTATTCATCAGTTTACGGTGTAAAATACTGGATGCTAAAAAGAACTTGGGTCAGACTCAGAAACGTACATAATTTTAGGTTAAACTAAAACCCTGAACTTAAGATATGCAATGCAACTCCCACTCTTCTCTCCTTCCTAAAGTGGATAAATTCACTTTCAGCACCAACTGACTTGATGTGACATGGTCAAAATACATAACAGGGAGAGTTCAGGAAGCACATTCAGCACAGTAGTGTTTGGAGCTCATTGAACATATGTTCAAAATTCTTAGGGTACAATTTTACATATATACTATTCTGTTAGATTTGACTCTCTATATATTTGTATTAGTCCATAATGATGAGAAACCAGTAAAACAATCTGAAAACTGGCCTGCAAGGTACCCCATTCAGATTGGATTAGGCTGTCTGTAATCTAAAAATTAGGGACAAATAAGTAATTCAAACCACTTCTGTCTTTAGTTAGATGCAGCTGTGATTAGTATGTAGAATAATAATAAATACTCACTATCTGTATATAGAATTTGAACTCTGTGGGAGTTGAAAGAGCTTTAGTTAATCCATAGTTAAATAATGAAAGAGCTAAAAACAAAGCCAAATTTCTGAAAAAGCACATCTTACAAAATCTAATCAACAGGTAAACCCATGCCTTCTCTAAGATTTTAAATTCAAACTGCAAATACAACATCTTTGGGGCAGAGTGATAACCAGTGGAATTCCTTACTCCTGTCTGAAAGTTCAATAGCGAGGCAAGCATTTGGTATTCACACTGTGTTAGAAGTATTTCTGTTCTCCATCCTAAAAACCAGATTACCTATTTGAAATTCTTCTGGATGTGTCTTATCTCAAACTGTAGGATTATAATATCTATTCAAGGTTTGATAGTACCATCTTCTAGATAAAGTCACTGAAGTTCACGGGATTATTATAATAAGTAAGGTTTATCCTTTTAAGGACCAGGTCTCTAAATTATTAGTCACACAAGTGCTAATTTCTTATACTAATTTTTACTCCTTTTCTTATTCTGATGCTTAATATGAACACTCTTTTACAGGTCTATAAATTATATTAAAACGTCTGAAGATAATGCTAAAGCAACAGCTATAGGTGTGTGTATAGAAAATACAATCTGAAAGCAAAATCAGAATAAAAGGCTATTTGTGTTCTAGTCACTGGACTTGTTGGTATGGGCAGTGATGCATGTGCTTAAGGCTTCTGAAAACCAGCCTAACAATTTACATTACAATGATAGAAGAGTTTGGACTGCTTGGTGTGTTGTTCAGTCATGAAGTTTCTGCCAGGCCACTGCTCCGCTGTATCCAGGTCCATCAGAATAGCAGCCAGTGTATCAGCCATCCCAGGAAAGCAGTTTAGTGTTACCTGCAAGCTTGCTGAGGAGACAGTCCACTCCATCGTCTGGGTCAAAAATAAAAACATTTTGATTTCGACTATTGATTTCTGAGATACATCGCTAGTAACCAAGCACCAGTTGGACTTTGTACCACTGTTCACAATCCTTTAAGCCTGGCAGTTTAGGCAATTTTCCACGCACTTTATGCTTCATTTATGCAGATATCACAATTTGGATATATATAAATATACTGTGGGAGATTGTGCCTTAAGACTTGTGAATATATCACATCCCCTCTGCATTTTCTTGCATGTTACTATAAAATGTGGCCCACTCATGCACTCAGTTTTCTTCTAATATGAGACTGCTGTTAAAATCACTTTTCTTCAGTTTAAAAAGGCTAAAAAAACTTCAGTAGAGAGAACCAGCTGTACAGGTCCTATTCTTTTAACGCTTGCAAAAGTTCTTAATGCTTTTAATAACATTCAACAATGTTATTAATAGCACTTAATTTAATGACTGATTTTAAAAGCAGAACTATTCAAGCTAGTATAAAAGTTTTTAAAAATAACCCTTTGTAGCACTACTGACACCCTGCTTTCCGTTGTCCATCACTCTCTTGTCATTCTGCATTCCAGACTTCATCTGCCAGGATCTTACAGAGCTGCCACAAGGAGCCTGACATTTGCCTTTTCTGCTCAGCTTTTGTCAGTCAACCCTATTCCCTGTCTGAACTCTCTGAATACACTTTGCAAATGGTTGCGTAGTGTCAGGCAGACTGCAATCGTGAGATCAGCCGTTTCTTTCCCTGCAGAAAGCCTGCAATTGTGCCAAGCGAAACTGTTTGCCTACTTGTCTTATAGCCTATCTATCACTCGCTTCTATGGGACAGCCTGAAAACTGTCAGATAATGACTGAGCCAGGGCATTTGTATCACTCCTGGGAAAACACCTGTCAGCTGTTATGTACAGCCCCAAGTTCAGTAAGCAAGACGACAAGGAAGGCAATGGAATCAAGAGAGGAAAGCTAGTTTGTAGCTGTCAGGAAGAAGGTTGGCCAGAAATCGTTGCTAGCTGTGCCAGTGTCTCAGTTGGCAGTTGTTGAGTGCTTGGACTATCCAGATACATCTTGCTGGTAGACTCGGATATGTTCAGTGAGTCGAGTGACTTCAATCACATTTTTACTGCTGTAGTGTCATTTGGAGGAACACCATTTCCAAGAATGGATGGGTGAGAAATGACAAAGCATTACTGGGCAGTTTGGAAACCCTAACAAGCAGATGTGTATTTTGCTACCTGCATAACTGAGCACTCTATCTGCTTTATTAAAAAGAGCAGAAAAGCCTTTAAATGACAACAAAATCTGGGTTAAATTATAGGAAATAGAAAGAAGAAAAGCTGCATGTTTGCAGAATTCAGAAAATGAAGATAGTCTTTTTCTGTGAAGAAAAAAAATTGCTCAAAATTTAAAAAATGTTCTTATATCTTTTGCATTAAAAATATAAATCAGTGATGTGGAATTGATATCCAAGAGTTCTGGAAAAGTTTTTTTTTCTGGAATTAAACTTTGGCCATGGTCCTAATTCTGCAGAAGATTTTCAACGTGAGGAAGTTATTTGCTAGCTATGGCATGCATGAAGAACACACATTGATGAATAAAACCTTTCCAGTTCATTACAAGATCATCTAAGACACAGTAAAACCACTTATGCAGAGATAATAGTTCAGAAAAGGACAACTATATTGCTAAGTAATTCTCACAAAAAATAATTTTCATCTGAGGTTGACTACCCACTTAGCTGGGCTACAGGAACAAATAAAATGATGGCCCTTACTCAGAGTAGTTCAGGGTCTATTAAGGGCATGCAAAAGGTAGAAGCCTCTTCCCCAGAATCACCCCATGGATGAGAAAGAGGTAAGGATTATAAACACGACTTAGACAGCCTTTAAAGTTGCTAAAACTGCTTCTCAGAACAGCCACAATCTGCTGTGCAACACTTAGCCAGATGTTGTGGAAGCATGGATAATGACTGTAAAAATGGGCTGCTAATAAGCTGAGCATGAGGTTTTTCTGACAAATGAGCTGTTAGGAAGCAGTAAGCTTGCAGCAGGTGACGTTTTCTTGAACTGATGGTTGAGATAGCCGAAGTGCTCTGTGTCAATACAGGATGCTGCCTGGGGAGCTTCAGACAGCATCAACCTCCCTCTTTCTGATGCCCTTTACGGGGAAAAAAAAAAAAAAAAATTCAAGTAACCAAACATTAGGATGGTGAAAACAAATATTTGCGTCTGCTTTAAAATTTAAGCTATCTTATCTTCTACAACACAGAGCATTTGTGGGTCCAGCTATGTTTGATGGAGTGATATGTTTCAGAGTGAAGCGTCCCTGATTGTCCCCAGTTACCATGTGCTGGCTCAGCCCACAGGCTGTTTTTGTTCACGATAACCAGGTCTTCTTAGGAGAAAGCTAAAATGAGAGCTCTACTCCAAGCATGCACCAAATGTTTTCCTGTACCTAGTGAGGACAGACATAGAACCAAAGAAAAGTACTTCAGACAGCTTCAATGATGTTTTTGTCAACGGCAAACTAAATTTGGGCTGGAGTAAATACCCAAATCTCGTACATAGAAAATGTAAGAATTGCAGAGTCAACTGCTTTGATTACTGGTCCACTGCCGTTTTGCCAAATTGCTTCTTAATACAGAGGTAACTTCAGTATCCAAAAAAACCCCTCCTTGTCTAAACCTCGAAGTCCTCCAAATTTTGAACCGGGGATAAGAGACAATGGGGTACAGCTTCTTGTTATGGAAAAACCTTTTGAAATATGGGAAATATTTTTCCTCCTGACTACCAAAATAAGACCTTTTTTCAAATACAATTAGCAAAACTATAGCAAATGGTGTTTCCTTAAACATTACATTAAAGGTTAAAAATACATAGGTTTTATGTTCAGGACTTTACATGTATTAATAGGCCGTGCTGTTACTTATGTCTGTGAGAAGCTTTCTGTACCTGGCAGAGATTCATTTTAACACTTGTCCAGCAGCAACAAACAAACCCCAGCTTGTTTCACTGGGCAAAAATTATGCAGCTTCCATGCCTAAGGTTATTTTGGGCAGAGTAAATTCCTGTCTCTGACAACAGGGAGCTTTTTAAAAAGTGAGTATATGAATAAATTCTTGATAGGCTCCTTTAGTGCATCACCCTACAGAAAGATTACTTACCTCAAGTAGCACTTTTTTGAGATTTATTTTTCATGCACATATTTATTCTGTGGTTTATGCAGAACCAGGCTCTGAAACCAGAGTTTTCGTTCAGCCACAGGCATACCGCTCCCTCCATTCCAAATGCAGATTTTGTAAGACAGTGAATGAAACCCCCTTCCTGGAACCTTCAATTCCAGTGCTTATCTGGTAAGATTCCATAAGTTATAACATCCTCAACAGAGAAAGAGAAGTAAAGAAAGGTAACATTTCTGTATACTCCCAAATTCGACATGATGTGGAATAAAAACTTAAAGTTGAAGGCACTGAGTCTAAAAGGCCTCAGAACCAAGGCTGTCAGGCTTACTCTCTGCAGTTAGTTGTTTCAACCTGCCTGTACTTTGTTTACATCTGGCCTAGCTCTCAATTCAGTTTTTATTCTTGACATATGGGTATTTAATTTTTTTACCTTTTTTATTTTTAAATTTATTTTTGTATGGCACAACTACAGTTTTATGCAATTATAAATATGAAATAGTTACCGTGTGTAGAGCAAGATACCTAGGACTAATGAAATGAAGCAGCATTGGTTAATGTAGGCTGCATACGATAGGAGAGGCTTTGAGAAATGGAGACTTAGAAAGCTATGCAGAGGACTGTAGGCATGGGATTATAAATGTGGCACAGGTTCACCAATGGCTAGATAAAGAAATGTAAACCTGCAGCTGCCCAAGTTTGATTTTAGGAGGAACAAAGAGAACAGCGAAATAGTGTTTAACATATTTGAAAGGCAGCATATGTAGTACATTTGTACGTAACACAGAGTTTCAGACCAACAAAGAAATAGCAAAGGTGTGAAAGTGTTTTATCAAACATAAAAATGGTCCACAGTGAAAACAAAACAAACTGTTCTATGCTGAGATTTCAGTTCAGTTATACTAACAATAAATTCTTGGCTTCATAGACAAGACATATTTATTTTTTCCCCGTAAACAAGGTTAAACAAACAGTTGCATGGTGTGTAGTCTAACTATCTGTAGGTCTCAGGCTCTTTAGTCAAAGACCATTTCTCTCTATGTGCTTCCTCAAAAGCAACAGTATTAGCACTACAGAAGTAGCACTTTAGACTGCATTCTAACATCAACCAAGTTAGAACAACATTCAATCTACCCCTGATGAGAATGTAGCCATAAATGGGTGAACCCTCACAAGTTACTCAGGACATTAAATTTGGTAGGCTTTGCTGGAATGCCATAAGAAACCAGTCTCTCACAAAAACCCAATATATGCTATGATGTTGATGAGCCAGAAAACTTCAAATCAAATACCACCACTCCTACATCTAACAGTGAGTAAATAGCAGTAAATTATACACCACTTCCCATGGAGTCATCCTTTTGTCATACCTTTTGTAGCAGTGGAGAAAAAAAATTAATATCCATTCTCTGGAAACCCCTTCAGGTGATTAGATTCCACTTGCAGATGCTGTAAATGTGTATAACCCCTTGTGTGTCCAAATATGTCTATGAACAATCCCACAAGAGAGAAACTCATAGTCACCACAGCTTTGCTATCTGAGGACTCCTTGGAGTTTATATTTTACCATATTTCCCTTTAAATTACACCAAATAAACATGTCACAATACACTATAAGAAAATAACTATGAGAAACTTTGGCAAGTAAGGAAAGTCAGCTAGGTCTGACTGAGGAAATACATATTATAAACGGGTGAGAAGAGTTTCAAAACTCTGCTCCCTAGAAAACACGGTTGTTTGCATGGAGGAACAGCCTCATATCCAAACAGAGATATTAGAAATTGCTGAACAACCTTGAAACTGTTAATATTTGAAGATATTCCTGGATTTTACTTATATTTAAATCTACCAAAGATTTTGGTGTGTCTCTCTCTCTGGCTGAAACAGAGTCAGCATATTTCAGGCTGTAGAACTCTCACTTCCCTCAGTCATCAGCTTGCATTGGTCTGTCATAACCTTGCTTATCAGCCCCCATGACTGATTAATTGGAAGGAGCAGATGTCCAAGTCTGTATCTGTCATGGAGACAGCTCTCTCTGTTATTTACCTACATGATCCTTCCTTCTCCTGGAGAGCCCAGTGCCAGAAGGGAAAGCTTGGTACTGACTGAGCCATCTCCCTACATCTGCGTGCTGAAAGTGCACACACATCCAATCCTGCAGCTGCAAGGAAGTAACTAATTATAGACTGGCGCTACTGCCTGGAACAGAGCAGAAAAGCTGCCGCTGTGATAAAGGATGATGGGTTCTTTTGGAAAGAAATTCCAGTTTCCCTTTCTTTTCAGAAATAATCTATATCTTTTATAGATATTTACATGTGTTTCAATCTAAATTGAGCAGGATGTCCCTTGTCAACAGTTTCCACAGACCCTTAAATATTCCAAACCTGAAAATTTACTGTAAATTGATGAGAGTTGATATACAGAGAAAGAGGCAGTAGCAAAGATTTACAGGTTGGCGAGAGGAAAGCAAAAAGAAGAGAAAGATATCTTGGAAACAAATTTGTTGGATTAGGCTTCCATAAGCTCTAATGATTAACTGGCAACCACTGTTGGCAGAAATCAGTTTTTGCCCTTTGCTTTTCTGGCTACTCAGGGTCGACAAAACTCAGAAGATATTGAAGATGAGTTTTTCATCTAGTTCTAATTGTCATGGTATTAATCTAGTTCGAATTGGGATAAGTCCTCTTGTTCAACAATATCTGGAAAATACCTGTACTTAACAACAAAAATATTTGGAAAGATTTTATTATTTTTACTATTATTTTTAAGATTTATTAAGCAAATGAGGGCAACTCCTGTTAGTATAAAAACAAATGACCCAAGTATCTGCTGCACTTTCTTGTACAAAGTTTTCTTTAATCCAAATACATTTTTGGTTGAAAATATCTTTTGTGATTTATTTTACATGAGATTTTAGTCACATGCTCTGAGAAAAAGTGCATCTGTAGAGCTGAAATGTTCGAGGAACAGTCTACAGTTTTCTCTGAGCCTCATTTACACTGATTAAGGGTCAAAACTTAAGAGCCTGTTCTTTGACCCAGCAGATGCAGAGATTTGAACGAATATCTGCTGATATCTTTTATAAACCTTTTTTTACTGAGCTACAGAAGCTCTTGTGATGCTTTCCCAACTTATGATATCCTTAATCTAGCTAAAATTCTCTTCAGATTCTCTATTTTGCTAATAGCTATTAGCAAATAACTATCAGTATAATCCAGTGGTGGAGATGGGGCCTGCTATGTGAGTTAAGAAGAAACAGTTTTGCATTTGGAAATAAACCTAAAAGTTCACTGGTTAAATAGTTTCTCAATTCTGACCCATAGGTAAGAGGTGAATCTGTTCTCAGTGCAAAGACACACTGTTTTGTAGTACCATCTGTACATCTTGTGCTATCATGCAGACAGCTCAGCACTGTTACAAGATCTTCAAGCACTCGGTGATGGTAGAATCAAGAAGTTTCCTGGCCACATCTGGAGCAGTGAAATGAGCTGAGCAGCAGACCCTCCTCTCATCAGGAAAGGAAACCATTCATTCAGCTCTAATAAAGGAATATCCTTCATGTAAACTATTTAATGCAACAGTTAAGCAGGACGTCTATGATGCATATGCTGTTGATGAGGCCTGAAAGCAGTAACTGAGTTTGTAAAGTGACCTTTCTCAATAAATTGATTTACCACTCATCTGGCTAACGTCTAATATCTTATTCTTTTGGCTTTCAGTCATTAGTTAATGAGCCTACTCTTCTTTAGAAGTTACTGTGTTATTCAGATTTAGTTAATAGATACGATATTACCTTAGTTTGGAAACATTCTAAAGTAGCTGGTCAGTCATCTTTAATTCATGTGGTTTTCACTGTAGCTATTAATCATGATAAATTAATTCACTTTACAGTTATGTGTGATATGTAACTTAATTTGCAGGAGTTGTTCAGTAGGTTTGCAATTAAAATGCCATTATCTTAAAATGTTACCTAGTAGCTAATCTCTATTTTTTTTTAGACTCTGTTACAATATTTTTAGCATAAATATAAAGACATCAGCAAAATTCTTAGTTAAAAATGCCATGTAAGCTGAAGCACTCGTGTTAGGGAATGCTAATCAAATTCTAAGAGCAGCAGCCAGGGAAACACTTTTGCAAAGGCAACTCAATAGTCAAGAAAATACAATAACATTTAAGGATACTATTCTGCTGATAATGCTCACCCAATGCACCATTAGTATAAATTTTTCACAATACAGTTTTTCTATTCTTGGGTGCACAAAGAAGGTAGTAATAACAGACATTTAAAGATGTTGCAAAACATTTATTTCAAAATATTTCAGTTAAGATCAAAGTAAATGTGAAGCTTTTATTTATCCTCCATAGCTGTTGAAGTCCTGTCTGTATTAATTTTTTACCGATCTAACATTTAATCTTAATAAAAGTAAATTAAGAACACCACATAAACAAATGATAATAAAATAAATAAACACATAAATTAATATCCTATAAAGTACTAGGGTCTGGCTGGGTGATTTTTCTTATTTCCTGTCATAAATTTATATTTCATGAGTCTTACCTCTAGTAACCCAAGCTTACAATCTAAGTAATGGAACTTAAAAAGTACTAGAATTATGAAAGTAATATATAAACATACAGACAGTGAACATACTAATACTTCTACATTGTATATCTGTGTTATTTGTTTATCTTCATATCTAAACATAATAAATCTTAAAAAATACAGAACAGAAATTTGACAGAAAGGAATTTTAGCACAACCAATTACATGGCAAGGAAAAAAAAAAGGGTTTGTTTTTGTTTTTTTTTTGTTTGTTTGTTTGTTTGGGTTTTTTGTTTGTTTTGGTTTGGTTTTTTTTAAGTGACATTACACTTACTTATTCTAGCAATAAAGAAAACCTGGAAAGTAACTCGTTCACTGATGAAATGATTAAGAGACCAGGATGAGATAGTCAGTAAGATCTACATTGCTTAATTTCATGGTTAAAGCTATTACTATTAGTACCACAAGATAACATTTTTTTTTCTATTAAGGCTGCAGTTACTCTCTATAAAAAAGGTAAAATTATTGACTCATACATGCCTGCACATAAATTACAGAAAGGAATGGTGTCCCTCCTCACCTGTCCAAAGAATACTAATAGGTCTTTGGCTGACATTACTCTGAGTATAAAACTTAGTTCAGATCCTCATGAAAGACAAATTCCTCCTTGTTCACAAGAACTCTTGAACAAAAGACTGTGCAAATCTCACTTAAAATTAGTAATCCACTTTGAGCTGTGACTGTGTATAGTTCTATAGCAATAATAGTAACTATGTGCTAAGACCATGTATTGGGTTAAGAACTGGTGTGGGGAAAGGAGACAGAGCAATCCACCTCCTGAGCCCTAAATATCAACCAAAATTTCTGATAGTTTCCTTTTTTTTATTAAAAAGATAATCCAAACCAGACCAAAACTAACCAAAAAACAACTCCTCCAAAATCCCCACACCATTTGAGTCCCTAAATCTAGAAATCAGGGTAAAAATATTCATAGGAGATGAAACAGTTATAAAGATTTTTTCCGTGAGAAGAGATAAATGCAGTCCCTGACTAGAAAAGCAGGTCAAGATGGACCCACCAAAGTCAAAGCCTTTATCATCACATTTTTAGAAAGTTAAAAGAATACAGTATCCTAAAAATACAAGGCAAAAGTATTTAAATATCTGACTTGGCTCCACCCTTTTCCCCATCTTTTTGCAGGAGAAATATGATTTTTTTTGCATTCTTTTCCTCCTCTTCAGTTTAACAGCTAACTATTTCTATATATTTCTGATACCCTACACCTTCAATATGCTGACCAATCTATTGTAAGAAATGGAAGTTCTAAACAGGATAGTATTTTAATGGTCTTTGATTTAAATGCTGAGCTGTAATACCGAACAAACACATACACACACAAAAGCAAAAGCAAAAGCAAAAGCAAACAAAAAGAACCCCTGAAGCCTTCCAATGAATTATATTGGAATGTAACGGTAGAAAAGATAACCAAGAATTTTTTTTTCTCTACCTTTCTGTGATATTTGAAGTTGTGGTATTTTGTTGTTGTTATTTTGTTTCATTTGGGTTATTTTTGCTATTGACTGAAAAACTTGTCATCATTTTTCAATATTGAAAATTTTTTTTGCATTTCAAAATCCATAACGAGAATCCAACATGGAAAAGAATGATTCTGACTTCAGAATAGAGTACAACCTTATAATTAGGGCATTCACTTGAAAATTGAGAAAGCCCGATTCAGGTCTCTCCTGCATCAGTCTGATCCAGGTCACTACTGTAAATAGTAGACTCTGTTGCTTTGCAGTATGCATCTCTCTTCCCAAAGATGTGTGTCTTGTTTCAGATGGAATGGGGGCAGGGGAGTGGTAGTAGAAGAGAACCTCTACAGATCCAAGATCACCTTTATGGCGAGAGTTTTATGGCAGTTGTTAAAACTCTGCAGAAAAACCTCAGCTTAAATGAGTGTCTTACAATTAAAAGAAACCCAGACTCCACAAAAAAATCCCAACTATTTCTTGTTGTAACTTGTCAGACAAAGCATTCTGCAGTGTCTTCTTGGCTCAATGGCTATACCTAAAACCAGTGTGATATTAGAAAAACAGATTTTGGTATAAAGAACACTGAGTCCATACATGCTACTTTTTTTCAAGTGTGGTTCTTGTATAGGTAAAAAACACTTCTCTGTAAATACGCAGTAAGATAAAAAAACTTGTGGTTTTTTTTTCTCCTTAATCTGTAAATCCACCTTTAAAAATGCAGAGAAATACAGTTTTACTTGTAAAGTTCTCCCTGTTCTTTCCCTCAAAAATGCAAGTATGTTGTCTACCAAAATATTTGGCAATTTCCAAATCAACTGCTAGAGTGAAAACAACCCTTAAGTAGTTTGATTGGCAACCCTTCTTCCTGCTTCCCAGGAAACAGCACTTTAGCACTTTAAATATGAGTCCTGTAGAGTTATAGCTTTTAGTACAGAAGAAACATGTTGATCAGTACTCAGTTTTCAGACCAAATGAGGTATAAAGGTCATGAAAAATTAAAAAGTCTAAAGCTGCTTCTATCTAAAAAGAGATCTGAATCGAATGCAGTCCAATGACACAGCTGACACAGATGCAGTAAGATGTTTGACTAAGAATTGCTTTGGCAAATAATATTCTAACTCTTATGGATGGCCTAATTATGCTTATTTTGGTATAATCTCATCAGCAGACCTCTCAAAAACATCCTACAAGACTACCTCAGCCCGATGGTGGTACCATTCCTCTTATGAACAGGGAAAGGTTGTGCCGAGACGCTGGGCTCCAGACTTCAGACATTTTTCAGGGAAGTTTCAAGGAATGGGGGGTTTGTGTGGTACCTTATTGCTGGTGTAAAGAGAGAGGTCATATAATGATTCCAATTCAGAAAAGCAGCAAAGGTGTGAAAAAGGGATTACAGCTCCTGTGTGATTTCAAATATTTCTTATTTTTTCATTTGTACAATAAAGTGATGTAATACCTGAGAGTGTTTCGCATAATCAAGTTTGTTCTTGAACTCCCTGAAGTCAAATCTGATTTTGCTGAGAAAAATTACTTATTAATGCTAAAACACATTCCATGGACATGAAAGGAAGATTGATCCTCATGTGGATGTTTTGCAACCCAGAGATACCTTCTCTTTTAAAGAAACCACATGTACCAAAATCTAGAAAATAAACATTAGCTATCATCAACTCTAGATGTACTTAGAAAGAGAAAATTAATTCTCTAGAACAAGTAGCAGATTTTGTTGTTTTTTAGTTGAAATGACTTACCAATACAAACCTCTTTGATTTGATTCCTGTAGGAGGTATTTCAGATAAAACTGGAGTTGATTAATCTTGATAGAAACTTTCAACTATTCTTTACTCAGCAGCAGTGCTTGAGACGCTTAAAATACCCAGAAAACAGATTTTATTTTTTACATTGTTTATCACCTTTAAAAGAACAGCCAAAGTATACGGCTCTATTATGGTGTAGAGAGACAAATGACAGGATTTTCTAAATTTCAAGCAACACTCTTAAATGGGCTACTGAAAAATTTCAAGCTCCAACACAGTTTTGATTGTTGATTATAATGGAATAAATCCCACTCATTATTCCTAAAACACATCTCTTGGATTAAGGAATAGAAGCAGGTTTTTCTTTTCTTTTTTTGCGGCAGATTTATAAACATAATTGCACACAAATAATAAATATCAACAATAAACCATAATTGTTGTACTCAAAAGTAAATAAATTAATAAATTAATAAATAAAGATAAATTCATGCTAGGTTTAAGACTAAAAAAAAATTCCATAACATGATACAAAAATACTTGTTGTACTTAGTACTTACAGTAAAAAACAATAATTTATCAAATCTGTCCAATCTTACACTCATTGAATGTGAAATCCTTTCAGCAAATTAATGTTTCATGAGATCCAGATCTATATTCTGTCAGATATCTGCAAGTTCAGATGGGCCGTATTTGTTCCTATGAGAGAGAATGTGTGTGGGATGTATCAGCCCACCTTTACTTGTGTTTCATAGGTGGTCCTTCAATAAACTCAAATGATTCAGTACTTTTGCCATTCAGACAGAATGTCCCTTGCAGAGTGCATACATGAATCTGAATGTTGCCAGATGTGTTGGACTTTGTGCACTCATGCTATCAAATTTTCTGTCTTGACAGTGCTTTGATTTTTAAGTGGATAGGGAAACTAATGCAGCAGCAAATGCAAGAGCAAACATAGCTGAGGCAATAATCTGAACTAAACCTAGTAGGTAAAGCACGTAACATCTATCATAAAAAGGGAAACCAAAATAAAATATGAGCAGGGTGGGGTACTTGGTAGTATTGCATGTTACATCATGGTAACATATTGTGCAGCTGGTCAAATAAGACAGTCTAAGTAGTTGGCCTTGCCTCAGCTTATTTGCTTGTCAGTCTATCTCTCTCTATTTTTTTTTTTTTTTAAAGTAACTTTAAGTTCTTTTCTTTCCCTCTCTAAAAAGAAATTATTTTGAAGGTATGCTTGGTCAGGGAAGTTGGATTAAATGATGTCACAACATATCCTGTGATTCTGTGTGACACTGAGAAAGATGCAATATTTGAATTCTGTTCTGTAGAAGAATCATTGCTACACAGATCATCTCTCCAACTAGTCTCCTCAGACAATCTTTGAATTACTCATCTCCTAAATATATACACATCTCTTGAATCAACCAACCTGTTGCTTTAGTGAGCTCTAAGATTCTCAGAAGGATCCAATTACTTTAAAAAGAGGAAATGGTGCTAAAGAAGGCACTGAAGAGGACAAAGCTTCATCTCGGAGTGGAGCAATGCACAGAGAGCACAACCCCACTGTGATGTGCCTTTCATGAGCTCTGAACCAGCTAGAACACTTATTTTTTTGAATGATTTCATTCATAGGTGCTACATGTAATCATACCTGCAGGTCACAGAGGTGTGCATTGCTGTGGACAATTTTAAATCTAATGTGACAGGGTAGAGGAGCCTTCCAAGCATAGAGGGAAATAAGTGCTTTTTGGATACTTGCCTATTTTAGAGTCCAAAAGAAACACTAACTCTCAAAGCAGCAGAAGTTCAGTATAATAGCAAGTCTGCCAACTGTCCCTATCATCTAAAGGCAGATGTGTTCAGTGGAGAATGAAATATCAAGGTTATGAATTTTTAAAAGTTTTTCTTTTTGCCCACATAAACCTTCTCTTCACTGTTAGAAAGTTCATCTTCCCTCACTTCCTGATCTTTCATAAGACCCTGAACTGAGGAGAAAGACTATTGAGTGCAATTTAAGAGCGATTCTGAGTGCAGTAACAATAGACATTTGCCATACACTTTTGGTAGTACTCTCCTTCAGCAATATCTCTGGACTTTTTATAATGAAAAAAGAAGGAAGACAGGTCCAGCTGTGAAAGCAGAGAGTTTTTGGAAGAAGTTACTGTGTTTTAATATGACAAAACGTGTTTGAATGAGTCATAGTAGCCTTGTGAATCCCTAATATCTCTTTGAGAGCAAGGTATTCCAAGACTTGAAAGTTTTAAGTGTTACCTATCGTCATTCAGCTTTTTGTCTCTTGTCCTGGATCTTCACAATTGCCGGAAACACTGCAAGGAAGGGCAGATAACTCTATTGAGGTGTAGTTAATGCCTGCCAGCTGTTCAGTTATTTTTTTCTAAAGCACACCATTTTGAAGTTATACCCCCCTCTTTTTCATCACAGATTGAATATTTGCTATTTCGTGTCCTTTTTCTAGTACTATCCTCTGGTTCCTTTTGCAGCTACTTCCCAATGATCCATGCAATCCCACAGCTTCTTTGAGGATAGCCTTTCTTTATTTAATTTCCCATTCCAGAAAGAAACCAAGGTTTGACACCCCTGTGCATTTGCCCCAGTTGCATTCACACCTCTTTCTCAGTGTTCAGGTTCACAGTTTCCCCAGTTTCTGTTTGATCGCCTCTTCTCCAAGCTCAACTGCTCATCCAACCTCAGCTCACACACCTCATGCCCCTGCACTACCCACACATCTCTCACCACCTCCTCACCTCCCAGGATGTCTGAGACTCAGCTTTCCCCCTGACTTCAGTCCAGTTTCTCCTAGATGCTACCACAGGAGGGAAAGGACCAATTTTTGGGTATAAACTTGCAGCAGTTCCCCACATCGTATTTTATTGCTTTCCTTGGAAGACATATCTGGTTCACCACACGAAGCACCAGTCTCAGCACAGCTTCCAGAAGACAGAAAGGCTTCTTTTGCTCCCAACTTATACGACAAACTATAGGCCTCTTCACCTAGAAATATTATTCTATAATACCCTATACTATCAAAAATGGTCATTCGTTTCAGCCTCATGGAACTAGATGTGATCCAGAAGCCACATGTTGAAAAAGTCAAATTTTAAAGACTGTTTATGGGGAAAGATGTACTCTACAGAAATCCCCTACACTTAAGTGAAATAAGTTTTGTGAAGGGGAATTTAAGAGAAGTCAAAGATCTGTTTATATTGTTGATGTTCAAGGATAGTTATGACTCAAGTTATATTTCCTTCTTAAAGGAAAGACCACCACTGACGCTGGAGTGGACTACACAGAGAAAAAAAGTGGAAACAGATTCTTAATATAAGAATTCTGTCTAGTAGCAAATCCATGAAACAGTACTTGAATCAGAAAAGAGCATTATTATTTCTGAAAATTAAACTAAGCCATCAGTTTCCTGTGAAGAGTGCAGATTTAGCAAAATCAGTTACTGAGCTGCAACAATATTAACTAAGCTGAACATCTGGGTTTTCATATATACATTTCAAGTCTCTGTTTTTATGACAGTGTGTAAGAAGTAAAGAGATAAAAAAGGAGCAGAATATCAAACTAAGTCAGAAAAATGTCTGTTCTCCCTGATTCCCATCAAACTGTCTTGTCCACAGTTTTTAACAGATACTTTTATTGCTCTTTAAAAATAACTCTATGACCTGTCCTGGTTGTAAAACTCATGGCCAAACACTGCCCCATTCCTGCTGTGCTTCTTTAGGATCCATGGAAGGAATATGCATTTCATTGAGAGACAGAGAAATGCTTTGAAAGTGCTGATTCAGCCCTGGGGGCATAAGGACAATAGAACAGTGATAGGTAGCAGTTAATAAAAACTTAGCTAAGCCACGTTTTTTAAACTTGAGTTTATAGTCACAAGGGGACCCTTGGCAGGCCAATCCTCCATATGTCAGAACAAACACAAATGGGCATAAATATTCAACATATAAAGAGTGTTGCAGGCAAAAAGTAGGTATATATACACTTTGCAAACTTAAAATCTGTAGCTACTTTGTGGCACACACATTTAAATGTACTGAACAGCACTGAAGGATGATGTACAGTGCACCTAAAAGGGCCTAGAAATGCTGTACAAATAATGGATGCCATAGAGTAGGATTTAAAGTTGTTCTAGAAGCTGAGGTAAAAAGGAAGGACAGAAAAAACATTCAAATATTTCAGTCAGGTCAGTGTGCTGCTCCCTGATGTATTGACCTTACTCAGTCAAGGGATGCCCTGGGAAAGAAGGCACAGTTTCAGATCCCTCCTACTCCTTTCCTGCAACCATGAGCTTCACCTTTGTACTAAAAACAAAGGAAAAAGGAAAATCTTTGGAAAGTATCACCTTTTCTGCAAACCTTGTTGAATAAGGGTGCTAGCTAAAATTTGTAATCTAGTCCAAGAACACTTTGATAAACACGGGACATGAACTTCTCTTTTCCGCCCAAGTGCAAAGCATGTAGTTTCAATACCACTTATATTATACATTTTGCAAATGTCTTTTCACTCCCCTTACATTTTCATTCCCTACACTTAACCAATGTCTGGATAGTGGTTTCAATATTTCGATCATTTCAGGCTAACTACAGTTCTTGCTCCCACCTGAGGCTGCAACAATGGGTAAGTATTTCTATTCAGTTCACAAAAAGAGATGGGGAAAAAGGAAAGGGGACAAAAAATGAGTTACACTTCTCTCCCAGACCTCGGATATACAGTAGTATGGTTGCTGAGGTTTTATTCTACCATCCCTAAAACTTCAGACCTTGATGGATGATAACAAGAACAGGGAGCTCCTAAAGCTCTCTGCTGACTGGCAAAATTGCAGAAGATCTCTTCAGTTTTGGGAAAAGAAGAGGGTGTGTTTCCAGCCAGATGTGGGGCTAGGAGAGGTGCGAAGATATCTGGAGGGCACAAAATGATTGATGTGGGGCTAGGAAGCATATAATTAATTGCTGTTTCTATACTAAGAAAGCATAATAAATTACTGTAAGTCTGGAGGGACAAAGATTAATTAATTGGGGCTTAGGGAGAAACTGATGCTCTTAGTACCACTGGGCAATATTTTATGCAAATGTGTGTAATGTTATGCAAATTAAAAATCTACTGGGGTTTTTGTGCCAGAAGATATTGGTAGAGATGTGCTTGCATTGTAAAACAAATTCCCTCTGTAGTTACAGCCTGACTAGAATTGGGTAAAGAAGGTAAAAATTATATACTTACAAGTATTATACTGTTTGTAAAATTTCATATTAAAAATACCTTTTACTCAGATACATACAAAAGCATTATCTACATATGCTTTTATAAACATGTATTGGGTTAAATAAGTAACCATAAAAAGTACAGTAATAAAACTTTTCAAATTATTATAAGACCTCTGTGTGGCTGAGCTCTCATCTGGCAAGATGAGCTACTTGGGAAGAGAAATTACAGAATGCCCATGAGGGGAACAGCATTTCAGGGTAATGTGAGAGGACTGTAATTGCTACACTCTGATGTAAGAGAAAGAGAAAGAATCCTGGCTGCAACAACTAAAATAAGGATCTGAAATATGACAGCAGTAAACCCCTAATCTTTTCTGAACTGGTGGCAGCCCAGACACACAATAAAGAATCATCAGGGATTAATCATTTGAGGAAGGAATTCAGGAAGAGTGAACTTATTCTCTGCTAAATTTTGCAAGACTTCTCTGAAGAGAAAACATTCAGGAATGTGGTGGATGTGTGATCATCATTTGACATGCTGCAGTAATTTAAAGTAGAGCATAACGGCTACAGAAGAAAAATGAAATCACTAATCGAAGTTTCACAAAGCAGTGATTCCAACAAGAACAGTGCACTTTTCCCAAACGGCCCTTTGCACCGGTGTTAATTTCATTCTAAGAAAAAAACATTTAAGACATTAAGATGGTATTAAGCTAATGGCATTATTATGTTATCTGCCTTTTTTTCTTAAGGACAAATAACATTATGTCTGCGATGGTCAGAAAGTTGGGGGCAAATACATCTCTGCTTGTCTGGAATGAAAAACTAGGTTGCAATAAAAAAGTAGTTCTGGGCCTGATGGGGAAATCTTTTGCTTCACTAGCACAGAAAGATAAAATAAGACCTATTAACTGGGGGGGGGCTTATTTATTTACTTATTTATTTATTTATTTCAGATTATTAGCAGTTTTATTAATATCTATGTAAACGTAAAGAAGAAGTTGTAACAAATGTATCTAAAATAGATATTTTTTGGTTAGAAAAGTCAGTTTTATAAATCCCATCCCTCCTTCATTTATTTAATTATAAATGTCACTGACAAAAAGCTAATTTTTTCTGTTGGCTAAATTAAGACATGCTTGTTGTTAGGTGGATATTGCTAATCTAATTTCCAAAAATGCTCACATAACAAGACCATTTGTGTAATTTCTATGGATTTGTTACTAATATCAAATATAAATCATTAGTGACCTTAATAAAATTAAAAGGTGTTGTTTTTTTTTTTCTTGATTTGTCGTATTTTTCCAAAGAGACACTAGAATCCGTGTCTTTGGAGGTTTCCAAAGTTGGTCCAGACAAAAAATTCCAGCCTGGTTTGGTATAGCAGACCACAGAGCTTCCTGGAATTCAGTCTGGGCTGAGATAGGGCACACCTTTTATAATAACATCCAAAGCTTACTTTAGAAATTTTGACTGAAACTTTTGGTGAACTGTTCCTAATGGCCTCAATGTTAAAAATATGCTCTATTTTGAGGTTTGCTCGTTCTCACTTAGGCTTCCAGCCCTCAGATTTTGTTACACCTTTTTCTCTCATGCTGAAGAGCTGATCATCAATGTGTTACATGTTATAGTTAGAGCAGTCACATTTTGACTCCTATTTTTGTATTTGTTTTCTATTTTGATATTAATGTCTTGTTTTCTTCCTTAGTCATGAGTCTGAGCATCTTTGCGCCATCTACAGAATTTATCAGGGATTCTTGTTGTCTTTCTGACCGAGTAAAAGTGTGATTGAAAAACTGATTTTACCATGGAATGCACTTAAGTCACGCACCTGCTGTATGATTACTTCCCACTTACCAGTCTTTTGAGACTACTTTTTAATTCATTTGGCATGTTCCATAACTATGTTGTAAGTCAGTTTTCTAATCAAGTTTCCACTTGGAATGAATCAAGCGCCTTGCAGAATTATGTTACATCAGTTCAACCTTACTATATGATGTTAAATTATAAAAGAGAATACATATTTAATTTCTCAAGCCCTACTTTCTGTAAAGTCATGCTGACATTACTGACATTATTGCCATGTTCATTCTCGATTATTCAAGTCCTGCACCAGCCATTTCACTATTTTTTCCTGAAATTCAAAACAATTATGTCAGGACTAATGTCACACAGCCTGGCCCTTTTACCATTTTAAATTATTCATAAAATGTTTGGTTTTTTCCACTGAGTGTGCTCACAGGGTCCAGCCTTGGCAAATGGGCAAGGATAACAGCAGCTGACAAGACAGGAATGAGTGTAAGAATGTGATTGAGTGTAACAATGTGGTTGAGTATAAGGACATGATTGAGTGGGATGCCTGAGATGGCATTTGCCCTCAGCTGATCTAGGTAAAAAAGAAAACAACCATTGACCAGATTAAACAGTAACTGAGGAATTACCAGAAGACATTTGGGAAAAAATCCCAAACAAGTCAGCTAAACAGAAATGCAGTTAAACTGAAACACAGGTTTGTGGCTGGCAGTAGAAGAGGGAAGCAGGGCAGGAGGGTGGTGGCATGACCCTGCCAGATGTAGCCCTATGGCCCAGGGGCTCTGCCTTGCCCTGGCAGCACAGCCTCCCCCATGAGTACCCCAGCTGCTGCCTCCAGCTCGTCCAGTGTCAGCATGGGGACATCCTGTGGTCTCCATATGCAGAGCTCTTTGTCCTTTATATTCAAAATATTCATAAATCCAATCTAATCCTATCTAATCAAATTTTTCTATATATTCTCTTGTATCAGTTACCCACAGTTTTCTCAGATTATGATATTTAAGATGTGTTTTTAAGCAATCCATCTTCTTTTCATTTTTATTTCTTTTTTCTTTTTTTTTTTTTTTTTTTTTGGCAACAATAAAAATATTTTAATCTTTTCTGATCATTTTTCCACTTTCCTACTTCAGCTCTTTCTCCAAATTGAGCTTGCTCATGTCTGCTTTCAAGGTTTATAAAATTGCCTGTTATGAGCAGCATGCATACTAAGCAAGAGCAGCTTGTGACCATTTGTACCTAAGCAACCAGTGTTCCATAATTGGTTCTTCTCTATCAATGCTGATTTCTTCTGAAACAGGTTTTTGAATTAGAAAATTACATTTTGTAATAGATAGACATTTGGCTTGGTTTCAAATTAAGTATAAGAAGCCTCAGTGAAGTATCTATTTTCTGTCTTTTTGCACGGATTTGGCAGCCTTCTCTATTTCCCATTACTTTATCTACTTTATTTAAAAAAATAATCCAAGTTAAATTTCTAGATTATTGAAGGACACTAGGACATTCTCTTCTTACCAAGATTAAAGAGGATGATGGCATGTACTCTGAAAGAAGCTTTATTGAAGTGTATAAAACTGGGATTGGAATGTCATACTTGTATTTTTTCCCTTGCTCTTCTCCTTCTAGATATACTAGGATGGATGCCAAGCAACCATTAGTAAACACTTTTCATATCTATGTATTTCAGAAAATGCTGACTTGATGAAAGGTTAGGTGACTAGCCTTCATTTCTCTAGACATAAAGAAATCATATGCCAAAATGAGTACAATATATGGTAGCCATCATTTCTTTGGGATTTTCATTGTCTCAGCTCATGAATTTTATGCCTTCTTATAAATTCTAAGAACAATTTGACATTTTCTGCTGGTATCACAGAGCCAGAGGATCCCTGTGAATACTAATGAACTTCTACTGGAACAAATATATGGTTTACAGTGGTGATGCAGTTCACTGTCAAAATATCTCACCATAGATATACTGCATACTATCAAAAGTTAAAACAGATGACTTGGAAGTCTACTGGTAATTTTACATAACCACTAAAAATAAAAGATTATATTTCCTATGAATTACTGTCCCTGGATTGACCTTTCATAGGATTCATGAAACACATTGACCAGGATGGGGATGATACTTAACCCTTTCAGGAGCTAAAGCTGGAGTCTTGTTCTTGAGACTGGGTTTAAATCCTTAAGTTCCTGAGACACTTGGTTAGGTCTTGAACTCATCTTCCTTTCGGGCATTGCTTTCAAGGCAGCATACAATTTCAGAGAGAAAAGACATGAAGCTACATGAAATTATGATGCTTCACATTTCTCCTGTGTGAACTGAATATGAATCATGGTGAGATAAACTCCTGTGCTTTATCTTTTTATAGAACATTCCTGTACAGTAGCTTATGCACCTCAGTCATGCTGGATAAACACAATCGAACAAATCGCATTTTTGCTTTTGTAAAACGGTCTGACTTGTGACAATGTTTCTCCAGGAAAATTGGATTTAATGTGGGGTTTTGTCATGTTTCGAGTAACAAAGTCAATAATGAGGTCCCAGTCCCTTTTTTGGTGTCTTGTCAAAACATGCAATGGGAATCTGTATTAGAGCTTTCTCCATAGCTGGTATCACCACGCACTCCAGCTCCTCCATCCTTACCAGGTTGCTGGTCTCCCACTGGGAACTGAAAGTGCACAGAATTGCCAAAGCTTCTTGTTAGACCCGGAAAGAAACAGTTCTGAGGAACAAACCAAGTAGCACGGCAGCAAGAGCTTTTGGTTAAACAGGCACTTGCTATAAAAAAAAGGAGAAAGTAGGCATTTCTGCAAGAGGTAAATGAAAATTAGAAATGAAAGAATTTTACTGAAAGGGTCGAAATATGTTTTTGGACCGAATGACTGTATAATGATGAGCAAAGTGATGACATCAGTATAAGGAAAAACATTGTTTTTATTAAGTATGGTAAGTGTTAATATTAATTAAGGGTGTCAGGACGACGAGTAAAGGAAAAGAAGAAAAAGTGACGTAATGGGAAAATTCTGTTCAAAAATTAGCTTTGCTTCTATTAATGCATTAATGCATTTCTGTTCTACTGTTGGTACAAAAAAGAAAGCATTATTTTGTGGTAAAGCTGGTATTGTTATTATCTACTATGTTCTGGTCAATATTCTCATTATGGAATAAATGTCTTTCTTTTTCTTTTGTTTTTTTTTTTTTTTTTCCTTATACACAAAGACTTTGTTCAGGATCAGAATAGTTTTCAAGTTCCATCAGATTAGATTGAAACTGTTACCTCATTTTGCACACTAGACCAAAACAAAAAACAACGTATCTGCATTTATTACTTACATCTAAAAATTCAAGGTTTTTTCTGCCTTTCCTCCTTTGTCTGCCTGTGGCTTTAAATACATCAAACCCAAAATTTAAAATTAGAAAACAAATAAAGCAGCAGTAAGTGCCAATTAATGGGAAATAAAGACCACTAAAGGCTGTAAAAATTCATGACTGCTTTTCTAGCTGCTGCAATGCTAGTATGAGTGGTGATTTTATCTTGCTGCAATTTAATCATTTACATTTAACTTTTCTCTAAAAGTTTTGAACAGAACCTGGTCAAGAAAAAAAATGAACCCACAGAAAGAAAAAATACCCTAGAACAGTAATCATCTTCTTACCCTCAAAACTAACCTGTTTTCCAAAAAAAGTGGAGGCATGGAAGTGTTTCCATAAACTCAGTTTTCATACTCTTTTGAAAACATTATTAGAATTTACTTTTAACTAAAACCAGGATTGCTTAAGCTTTATCACATTTCACTTTGGAGTCTTCATACATAGCTTGAAATCTAAAGGTTGGGGCATAATTTTGTTGTGTACATGTACTAGACAGGAAAAACACATTAAGTTGCACTGTTTAGATTTTGCTAATACAACATTAAAAATAATAATTCTCAGAATATTTTTTTTAAAAAAGATAATTTTTTTTTGCAGTTCAAAATACCCCAAAGAAAACCAAAATAATTTGATGTACTCTATAATTTCAATAATTTGACTAAGATATAGGTCTGGTTTTATGTACACTGGTGTCAAATATCATTGCTGTAAGTCAAGGCATAACTGGATCTTTTCAAACTTTGGCAATTGGAACTGCTAGAACTGCAGCAAACTCATTTAGCACCAAATTGGATTTTCAAAGTTAGACAAAGGCAAATAGCAATTTTCAAACTAGATATATCAGTTACAAGTGACTATTTATTACTTCAGGATGATAATATGTCCCATTTCTCAGAATTGAAGTATATTAGGTAAAACAAAACTCCAAGAAACAAACAAACAGCCTAAACAGGAACACAAAACAAACAAACCAACCTTTGCCTAGATTTCTGAATTTCTAAAATTGCATCTGTTTAAAGTATCCTCTAGTTTTTTCTAATCAGTGTTGTAATTGGGCATTTAAAGATACATTTTCAGGTAGGGAGTTCCGATTCAAAATAAATCTTCTACTTTTCATAAATATTTGTTTCTTTCCAACTCAATCTAATTCTATATCCAATAATTCTTGTTGCTTTAAGATGTTGGTTAATTTTGTTTTAGCCCAGCTGTTTCACTAGCGAAGAAAATTAACTCTGTTACCTCTATACCCCCGTTTCATAAGGCTTCAAAATATCATCCTGTAATAAGCACTTATAAATAGAAAATAAATTTGTAAAGCTAACAAAACCAAGGAAAACAGGCGAGGAATAGACAGGGAATTTTTTAGGAGGAAATAAGGTGGTAAAGGTGCAGAACTTGGAAAAGGTTGAGAAGAAAGAAGGGAATATAAGAAAAAGGAAATCATATTACCAATTTTTTGGGGGAAGTCCCTGTGTATGATCTATGCAGCTTGGAGCTGGAAAATAAATCTGTTGCTGACCAACATGTATGCCAGACATACTTCTGTGATCAGGATCGACTTCAGTGTTGAAGACAGACAACACTGACAAGACAGACTGGACAATTACAAGCAAATCTTCCTGGGAGCCATGTCCAGACTCATGAAGGACAAGACAACTAGGGTCAGTGAGTACATTTACTAAGGCAAACTGTGACCAGCTCAGTGAGCTTTCTACAATGGAATTAATAACTAATAGATGGAGGAAGAGGTGGTTTAAGTGCTCTTCGTCTCTAACAATCTCCTACAGCATTGTTGCAGCCAAGATTGGGAAGTATGATGAAAAACCTTCTGGACTATTCACTGCTTTGGGTCAGCCCTGCTTTGAGCAGGAAGGTGGACTAGGTGTGGTCCCAACATAGATTATTCTATAATTCAACAAAAACTATGACAGTATCAAATCAAGGGATAAAGTTTACCTTAAAATATCACTAATAAGAAGTATTTCTAACTGTCTCTTTACAATTTAAGATGTTGAATTACATAGTGTACAGCTGAGAGGTAAAGCACATCTTGAAATGGCTTCACATTTTTTCAACTACAGGGTTTTCTGTCATGTAGTATTTCTTTTTTTCATCAGATCTGTTGCTTGTTTACCAAGTCTTCTCCTCAATATAAGTCATCAATGATTTGATGTTATCCAAACACTTTTGTTATATGATCATAGTTATTCCTATGTGTTGTTAGAATCTCTTATTTATCTACTCTTATTTCACACTTGCTGTTTTCAGTCAAATATTGTGTTCCTCACCTGAAAGATGAATTAAATAGACACAGATCTAATGAAGTGACTCCAAAAACCTGAAGGTAGTAGTAGAACTAGAAAATATTATACAATTCCCATATTTATTTCAAGATCAGAAAGTTAGTTCCACACTTAAAACTCATTAAGTTCGGTTCCTTTTTTTTCCATGATTGTATGATGCATTAGAAACAGAATGAAAGAAAGCAAAAGCACAAGAGAATTAAAATTTGACATTTAACTCAAACAATAGGAGAGGTGGGACAGATGTCTACAACTAATTACTACAGCAGTCAACTGGAAATTCTGGTTTTGATGAGATTCTAACAACACGTAGGAATAACTGTGATCATAAAAAGGTGTTTATATAACATCAAATCAGTGAAGATTTACATTGAGGAGAAGACTAGGTAAACAAGCAACAGATCTGATGACAAAAAAAAGAGGTATTAAAATACCGAGATTGCCACAAAGGAAAGCAGAGTATTTTGAGTCTTTGAGTACACAATTTCATTCTTAAAAAAAAAAAAAAAAAAGGAAAAAGAAAAGAGGTCTTAGTCATGCTGGCACAGACATGTAAGCAACCTTTAGTTGTGGAAATGATTGTACTTCTTTCTGGGACAAGCCAGTCTATGTCCCCAGATTTTAGCTACCTGGGTGTTACCATCTAGTGGGAGAAAACTCAGGACTCATATATCTGAGGTTACATATATGTGAAATTAGAAATTCTATGCTGAACTTCAACATGGGCAGTGTCTTCTTAAACATACATTATTATTTTTTTAAGTAATATGAGGTATTCTGTAAGGTATAGAAGGACTTTACACAACATAAAATAGTTGTAAAACTGTACAGCTTTTTACTAAAACAGGGGCTAACTATTTTTCAGTTGGTCTTTTGAAAATTACAAGTCTTGCCATGACAAAAAGTCTGATTCAGTTTCCATTAATTTTCTAGAAGGGACTGAAGTCACTTTAAGGGTTGCAACAATCAAGGATATGAACAGTGTTCAGTTCTGACTTGTTAAAATACCTAGAAAATTACTTTTACTTAAAACTTCTTAAGTTTATGGTGGAGCTAACTAATATGAAAATTTCTTCTGAAAGGAAGAGAAGTAATATAGAATGAGAGCATCTAATTTGGCAAATTTCTCCTTTTTTGCCTTTGAATTTCACTTTGACCATATGAAATGCTGCAAAATGATTGAATTATTAAAAAGTTATAAGAAATTAGGTTTGGGGGGGTCCAATATACATGATTTATACATGTGATTTATGTTTTTTCCAATATACGTGATTTTGCTGATGAAGTTGTCCACTGTAGAAAGAATTGTAGGATTAAGTGTGAAACCCACGATAGGACTTTTCTGAGAAAGAAACAGATTTCATCCACTGTATTTTCCTTAGGTGTGAAATGTAAGTAGACTTAAGACATGAAATCAAACCCAAGATAGCAAATATGCCCTCAAAAGCATTTCTTGTCTCAGTTAAGCTAAACAGAAAAAGAACACTTGCATTTTAGCTGAGCTTGCTGCTAAGAAGGGAAAGAGAGAAAGAGTGATCCTAGAAGTTCATCATGCTAAAGACCTGCCTCCATGCACTTAGACTAGTGAAGAATTTCTGATGCTACATCAGTATTCTGGTAAGAGGAATGTTTGTTATACTTTCTCCTCCAAACAGCTGAGTGACATCTTGCGAGGGAAAGCTATTTCATGGGTTTAACTGTCATAGTCCAAATGACAAATAGCAGGACTGAGATTTGCCCAGATTCTGCAGTACACTAAAATAGCATTACCCTGTCCTGTCACCCACTCAGTGCTGAATATCCATTAAAAAAACCCCATGCTTCAAATTGCAGATTACAAAGATGAATATTGGTATGTCAGATTTAGACGAGAAATCATCTGATCTTTGCCCTTTCCACACACCCTGTAGCAGATATGAATTCCTCCATATGCCTTTTAGAACAAGGTCAGTAAGTGAAATGTTTTAACAAAAGAATGACAAAACGTGGAGATATAGTAGGCACACATATAAAGCCAGGTGACATGACATTATCAACTCTATATCCATCATTGAAAGTGAAATAGTGAAGTACTGTCAAATGATCAAGAAGAAAATACCAGACTTAGTCCAGATGAGATTCCATTTGAAGTGAAAGAAGCCAAAAGCATGAAAAATAGCCTATCAAATTGAATCAATCTAGATCAAGCAAAGAAGGGAAGCTGTAGACAACATGAGACCTCCTAGCACAACAAAACCAAAATTTGCAGAGCATCCTAGAGATAGTTCTTCTTTTTATACAGTGCATCTCAGATGAGACACTGAGATAAATGTTATGAGAGCATCATTACAGCATTTTTATCACTGCATGATGTTTTGTCAATTCAGAATTTAACAATTTTGAATAACTATACAAATTTTAATGACCTCAGCAGTCACTAATCAAAGCAAGTATATTTAAGAAAAGGTACAGAATTTTGTCTGCCACAAAGGAAAACAAATTTTTGTAACTTCTTATAGGCCTGCAACTGAAATAAAATAGCATTAAGTTCAAGTATTAAGTTTCAACAAACAGACCCCCAAAAACTCAAGGTATGCATATAAAAAAGGTTTAAGTATTGAGAACTTTGAGATAACATTGTCCAAATGTTTTGAAAGGCACTTAAAAAATTACTAAGGATATATCAGACCCACAAACAGGTAAATATTTCTTGCAAGCAGACTTAAAGTGTTGGGTTCAATGAAACCGAGGGATGAAATGATGATAAAAGTAATATATCATGCAAATGAGGCCCTGTGCTATATACAGCCATGTCAAACAGCAGAGAACAACATGGAAAAATCCCCTGATAACACCTTGTCCATGATTTTACAGATGAGCTGGCCATGCGGAAGACTAAGTGAATCTTTTTATGCATCTGTATGAAGCCTTGAAGGAAAGTTTTTCTTACAATAACATCTGCTGATGGCAAGCAAGCAGATCATTATTCTTGACATTAGAGTAGAAGAAATACTTAACATTTGCATGAGTGGACATCAGGCTGTTCAGAGTACTGAATCATGTACCAAGAACTTTGCACATCTTTAGTTTAGATATATATGAGGAATTTCCCAGGAGGAGTCCCCAGGAAAACAAAAAGGAAAGATTTGTCCTCACAAATTCACCTCATAACTAAACTATTTTCTTGATACGTACCTGCTACTTTTCTGAACATGAAAAATAGATTTAAATTGTAATATCACTTTTCATAATAAGTTGGAAAGACCAAGTCCAGTGAGGAGAAAAATAGAACCTTTTGTAAAGTACAGGGAGTAAAACTCACCCGTTCTTATTCTAGGTATTCTCAATCTAACAGAATGACTCATTTCATAAAAACATGGATTTTTCTTTATGTGATGAAAGATTCAGCTTGCTCTTTACAAACAAACACACATCAATTTTACGCAATGGTGCCCAGCCCTGAACTGCTGAGGGATGATTATTAAATTCACCTTCCCTTCCTCTCTATGGGTTGCTTTATATGTGCATCGATAGTATATGAAATGGTTCACATCAATGTGACTATAGGATGAGAAAATATTGATTATAAAAATGCACAACAAACAGGAATGTGGAGTGACAACAAGATTTAATCATCTTTTTGTGTTCAAGAGCGTAAGAAAACCGGGTTATAATGCTGTAGCATAATCTGCTGCTTTGGTTGCAGAATCTTACTCAATGCAATAATAGGAGATACATAAGTATTGGGAGACACTAAAATGTGTAATGGGAATGGAAATATAGAAATTATGCACTATCAGAAGATCCTGTGAGCAATGACTAGTAGTTGTATCCAAGGTCTTCTACAGTGAGACTTGACACTACCGTGTGCTGTTGCACGGGCTTCACCAAGACCACAAGGGCATGGGTAGGTAGCAAAGGGGCAGAGACCCATGAGATAGATTTAGACAGGATCCCTGTTCCTGCATGGAATAGGCTGAAACAGGATTACACTTGTTCCCAAACATAGAAACAGATTGAAATAGGATAAAAGAGTCAGTTCTAGTCTGGAAAATTTAGCACCTCTGAACTAAGCTGTGGAAGGTTAATTAATAATTTTTCTGAAGTTCTGTAGTAGTCTGTTTGTGCCTGAGGACTCGATGATGAAGACGTTGACTAAGACGTGATTTAGTGGGAGAGACTTAATACAGACAGAACAAGTCTAGCCTTAGTTTCACTCTAGGTTCCTGTGACATCTAAGGCATTACATTCATCATGGCTACATATGCACAATACTTGTGTGTTTTATTGGGTTTTTCATTTGCTTTTGTAAGAAGACCACCTAGTCTTTTTTCTTTATCGTTACTTTATATTCTGTTCAACATTAAAAAATATTGGATTAAACAAACTTTCTCAAAACCTGTCTGGATGTTGACAGTTATTTTACAAAGGGAATTGATATCACCTGGTGAGGTATCCAACAAATAACTATATGAGTTCAATGAATGCAAAAGTCAACACCCCAATATACCAACATTCATGATATCTCACACGTTTTATAGGCTTATGGATAGGTTTCATGGATAAAATATTTCTGCTGATTCAATTATTTCCTAATTTTTTTCATTTAAACTTACACAATAATGATAGTTCCTTATATAGCATTTCACTTGTGTGATTTTCCTTTTGCTTAAACTCTATTCAGAAAAAAAAGGGGATTATTATACCAGAAGAATACAATATTATTTGAAGTACAACAGTCAAGCGTTGAAAACCATATGTTATATAGTTATTATGACTTATCAGAACTTAAATACTTTGCTTTCTAAGTCTCAGTTGGGTAGACAATTACCTGCATATTACTGAGTTACAGTTCTCAGATTATTTACTCCATGGTGCAATGTTGCTAAGTACAGTATATTGGAATGTGTGCCTGATGAATTACAAAGGAATTTTCTATGAAGTGCGTTGCCCTTTCTGGTCTGGTAGTGTGCAAATGCAGTATCCAACCTTTAAACATTATATTACTTGAAATACAGTTTGATAATATGAATAATTATTATATGTGTAGTATATGTTAATTTTAATATTTCATTAAAGTGTACATTAAAACACAAAAACATTCTGATTTTTAATTACACCAGTATAATTTATGGTGTTTCTCTAAGACAGCGATTGTCCTTGCCTAGAATGTTTTGACCCACATTAAAACTCAAGTGTTTACAGACTTACCAAAAGCAAGAAACCTTTCCAGCTGCTCCTTCACTATACACTTTAGAATAAGACAGCATTGGTATCCTGATATATCCTCTCATTATGGTAGTGGGAGTAGGTGGATAAGAGTTACAAGACTTCTTTAATAAGTAATGAGTTATTTTGTTCAAAAGAATGATTGTTATACTTGCATGCTACTGACTGAAAGTTGATGACAAAGTGGATACTGAATAACTTCTAATTCAGTTTTGAATTTCCTATCTTAGTATACCATTGGTTTAAGTCACCAAGAAAATTTGGGTAAATCTGTCATTTTCCAAGTTCAAGTACAATTTTCAAAAACAAGTTCACTAAAGCAGCATAAGTATTTATTCTCTTTAAAATCTAAAAATTCATGACACAATGCTTTCTGAATTTCAGATTGAGGTGAAAAAATAATTCAGTCTGGATAGTTCTAGTTCTGCAAATACATAGTTAAGTCTCTCAGTATTGTTAGACATTACTAATGTAAAATAGAAAAGTTATTTTTTGAGTAGAGGAAAGGGAAACAAAAGGTAAAACAGCCCTATTGTCACATCAATTCAATTTGCAGCAAAGGTATATGTTGAGTCTCTCTAAAGTCTCTCTTTATTACCTGCTCTTCTCCTTGGATCTTTTCTACTGGGTAGTTATAATTTAGAAAGCCCCTGAAGGGCTCTTGTGCTTCTGAAAAGGATGTGCAATAGAGTATGTCACCCAAAATAATTATCTGCAACTACCATCTTACCTTAGGCTACATGTCAATATGCACTCACTTGGTACTCAGAGACTGCATCTAATTTAGACCTGAAGGCAGACACACGTGAATAATACTTACAGCAACAAAACAGGATTGAAGCTACAGTGGAACTAATTTATTAGTTAAAAAGGGCATCAACTGAAGAATTACAGCATCTTTCATAATCTTGGTGCTGTAATCTTTTTCATTTTCCTCAGGATCCAAGAATGAAATTCTGTGGTGTCTTAAAGAGAATAACAGAAGAGAACAAAAGTACAAGCCTTGCACCATTTAACTTGCTTTCTTAAGGAATGCGTGAGATGGTCTGGGTCTTATTCAGTCACAAATCAAAAGTTCTGAGGCTAAAGGAATCATGCTAGTAAAAAAATGTTCATGAAAGAGGACAAAAATTAGGTCATACAATTATAAAATACAATAAATAATAAAAAAATTAAAAACCTTGATAACAGGTTTGACTGCACCCTCAGCAAGTTTGCAGACAACACCAGGTTGGGAGGTAGTGTTGATCTGTTTGAGGGAGGTAGGTTCTACAGAGGGATCTGGACCAGCTAGTTTTATGGGCTGAGGCCAATTGTATGAGGTTCAACAAGGTAAAGTGCAGGTCTTGCCCTTGGGTCACAACAACCCCATGAAGTGCTACAGGCTGGAGGCAGAGTGACTGGAACACTACCCAACTGAAAAGGACCTGGGGTGCTGGTAAACAACTGACTAAACACTAGCCAACAGTGTGCCCAGGTGGCCAAGAAGGCCAATGGCATCCTGGTCTGGATTACAAATAGCGTGGCCAGCAGAGCTGGGCCAGTGATTATCCTGTTCCACTTGGAAGTGGTGAGGCTGCACCTCAAATCCTGTGTTCAGTTTTGAGCCCCTTACTACAAGAAAGACATTGAGGTGCTGGAGCATGTCCAGAGAAGGGCAACAAAGCTGATGGAGGGGCTGGAGCACATGTCCTGTGAGGAGTGGCTGAGGGAGCTGGGGATGTTTAGCCTGGACAGAAGGAGGTTCAGGGGAGACCTCATCACTCTCTACAGCTATCTGAAAGGAGATTGTAGCCAGGTGGGGATTAGTCTCTTCTTCCAAGTGACAGGACAAGAGGAAATAGCTTCAAGGTGCACCAGGGGAGATTTAGATTGTATATTAGATAAAAAATTTTCACTGAATGGATAGTCAGACATTGGAACAGGCTATCTAGGGAAGTGGCGGAATACCCATCCCTGGAAGTGTTCAACAGGTGTCTGGATGTGGCACTTGAGGACACTGTTTAGTGGTGAATATGGCAATGCTGAGTAAAAGTAAATTGAACTTAATGATCTTTTAGGTCTCTTCCAACCTATATGATTTTATAATTCTATATATTTGACAAATGGATAAGGTAAACAGGAGCATATAACACAAAGTTGCAGAACACTAAATGCATTTTATGTGATATTTGACTCCACAGAATTCATGTGTGCTGGAATGGATAACAAGTTAAATAGCTTTGCTGTGACCCTTGTGAGAAACAGGAGAAAACATCAGGTGAAGAATTGTATTCTCCATCATGTACCCAAAAGTTTCATTCTTGCTGCACGTTGCTCCTCAGCCCACAGCTGCAATGAGGGACTTGCACCATTTGCTTGGGAGCAAGTAAGTGTTTAATCCTCCTCTCACCAGAGAAAGGTGAAATTACTCTTGGTAAAATTCATGGACAGACACAGTATTTCCTCAGAATAATTCCTGTTCACCCTGTCTCTTTGTCCCGTGTGTGATGGAGGTGAACATTTGCAAATATTCTGTAACTCATAGGTGTGTTTAAATGGACGAAAAACTTTTGAGGAGAGCTCATTATGTGAGTTCCCACAACTAAGAACATAGCTCGCAGTTTTATCCTAGACCAGCTTCAACATTTTCTTGGCTCCAGCCTGAAGTCATTCACAAAATAATCATTGTGAAGCAGACTTCTGTGCACAATACTGACCTGTTTCTGCCCTGCTGGCAGGAAAACACACTATTCCCATGAAGACATAATATCACTCAAGAAACTACACTGAACTTCACAATAATACCAATAAATTTCTTAAGCATGTTTTTTTTGTGTTCCTTTATGATCTCTACCCCACAGCTTTTTAGAGTGTGTTGCATTTCATGGAACAGAAAGCTTGGAAATAATCACACAGCTCATGAAATCCACTTCCGTGAAGCTGCAGTATCCACAGCACAGCCATTACATATCACTAACCACCAAACACATCAGTAGGAGTTTTAGAGTTGATGGAGGAGACCAACAGGCCAATTATTATGACCCACAGGAAGCTGGCAAGACTGATGGCAATAGCAATGCTTTAAATCTGTACTTCTGAGGAATTTGTTAAACAAAATGCCTTGTTATATATCTATGGAGCTCAATACTTTGGGACACCACCACAGAAAAAACATTTACACAGGATGTTCAGTGTAGCAATCTATACAGCTATAGAAATTTACAGATTCAGTTCTTAATTTCAGTTTCACAGATGCAAACATTTTCTGACTCATGGGTAAAGCTTCATCATTTTGAACGGCAGGAGCCCATAAAAGGCAGGAGCTAATGTAAACAATTAATTTGGCAAGAGCAGGAAAGAACTAATGTGCATTATTAACGCATCTTAAGAGAAGTTATCCTTTCTTTTGTGAGGTACTGAGTACTAGAGTTTAGTAGTAGTGGGCATATACTGCGGGATAAATTTTTCAAATATTTCTTTGTTCAAATAGCTTTACACAACTGAATACCATCTAGCCCTCATTACGTTACTCATATATTCTAATTCCATTTAAAAGAATATTCTGCTATTTTAATCAAGTTTATTTGTACATCTGTAACAGGCTTTTTTTGTCCCCTTCCACAATTCCACTGTTGATAAAAATTCATTAGCTCTGTTTATTTCAAAATGTATGGCTCTCAGGACAGAGAAAAAAGTAAACTTTCATCAAGAAGTTTCACAATAATGTACAATTTTCACACAAGTTATTCTTCGGGGTCACAATCTCAAGTGAATTTTCTCAGTTGACTCATTAATGTGAGGCTACTGTCGATGTTTACTGCCAGTTGAAAGAATTCATCGAAAGAGTTTGTCTAATGAGAAGTATCATTTTTACAAATTCATTCTTTTTATTGAACAACACCAATGACAACTGTATTTCATATATAGAAAGAGTAAATTAGGTTTGGAACAGCTAAAAGAAAATTTCACCTTGCTTATTATTTATATGCCTAGATATAATAGAACTTGGGCAGGAAATACGCCATCAAAAGACTTTTCAGAAAAATCAAAGTATTTTAAGATTACACAGTTGAAACTTAGTGCTGAGAAAAATTTCTGTTATTATTAAAAGATTCAAACAATTCAAGTAGTTGTTGGTCACTTCATTTCCTTTGCAACAATTTCACTTTCCTGCTACAGAAAGCACAAAACTACTCTGAATAGTGCAAGGACATCTCCTTGTACAAAACATTTGGCATATTATAGGTGTCACAAGAAATGCTAAAAGAGACTAGCAACAGTAATCATTGTAATAACAGATCTATTGCCTTAGGAAAACACAGTTTAAAAAATCTGGTCAGACCAGTGTGCAAGAAGCTGTAAATAATGCACTGATGGCATTACATGGCCTATTGCTTGGAGAGCACCGCTCCAGGAAATGTCTTCTAATAATGTCATCCCACAGACTGACTCTGCTGCCTTACTTTTATTACTTGAGTTCTTTTAATATACTCATCTATATTACTTTTACTAAAGTTGTAATCTCCCCTTGAATATAATTGAAATTATTCAATCTGTTTTTCTTTTGAACCCAAAAGATAGAAGTTATAAAACTTAAAATTACTGTTGAACAACTATGACAAAAGAACAACCCATCTAACACAAATGTTTCAATTTCTACAAACAATCAGAAAAATAGACTTCCACAGTGCAACACTGAAAATGATTATGCCAGATTACTGGTTCCTAGAAAACATTTTGTTGTACTGTCCATTACTACTATATATATGACAGATGGGGTAAGTACTGTACTCCAGATTTTATTATTGACATCCTCTGTATATAATTACAAACAGCTTTCAGAGTTAAGAGTTGCAAAAAGAAAGAACCAGATCTTACTTAAGCATTCATGACAAAGCAATATAAAAAAAAAAAATTACCTTTTTTTTTAAATTAGCAGTTCAGATGAACAGTGTCCACAATATTATGTGGGAACACCTGCAACCTAAGTTGTTAATAATAGACTTCTCTAAATGAATAACAGTATTACAGTTTGATTTGGTGCAATTTCAAGGACAAACAAAACATACTCTTTTTCTTCTGTGTAACATTTGACACATATCTGTGCTGGGTATTATTTTAGATTCATTACATGAAAGATAACCACATCTATTAGATGAGCCTTGATATATTACATTAAATTCACTAACTAAAGTCCAAGAAAAAATACTTATGTTTTCCTCACATGAGTAATCTTGTTCACTACACTGGGATTACAAAGAGAAGTATAAAGCCGTCAGAAGTGATCTATTTAACGACTCAGCAGTTTATAGCACTAAACATTTTGTAATATCTAGGTAACATCCCATACATTAAAAATTCTGCCAGATCCAACATCTTGGAAATACACTTAGATGGAACAACAGCAAAACAAACTTACTAGTCCCGAAGGCACCAGCAGCAGATGATATTTCAAATGGAAAGGAAAGAGAAAGCAGCATTTTATCATATAAGCAAGTCCTTACCTAGTGGCTGCCCCGCGATGATCCTGGCATTCTCTCCTGCCACTGCAGCCCTCGCATGCCTCTCACTCATGTACTGTACAAATGCATAACCTTTGTGCACTGAGCAGCCCACTATTTTCCCATACTTTGCAAAGATTGCTTCGATGTCACCTTTTTTGACAATGGCTGTGTTCAGATTGCCGATGAAGACTCTGGAGTTGATGGACTTTGGGTCGTTCTTATTGGTGACGTTGCTGGTCTGTGTTTTGCCAGTCATGGTTGGATCACTTGGCTTTAAACCTTAAACAAATAACAAAGAAAATTATGTTTTAAAGCATGAAGCGACTGACTGGATGACTTTTCCAGCAATAATTCACTTTAATTTTTTGCTTTGGGTGAATCTAGACTAAAAAGAGTCAAACTTTCTAAAATATTATCATTAAACCCAAGATAGAACATTTTAAGATACTGCTCATAAGTCAAATTAAAATTTCTTATTTTTATAGATATGAAATATACCAATACATCTCTTAATACAATGCTGTGATAGCGGAGCTTTACTGTAATCTTATGTGGATTTCTGCTTAGAAATTCAATATTGACTTTTTAAGTACCTAGCCATCTGGAAACTACAAAGAAAGAGAATGAATCATTATCTTCCATCAAAGAAATGAACATTCAAGGCCATGTAGAGAGCAAACTCTTACAATGAAAGACAACACTGCTTTTGTTTGGTGTCAGTTAGAGCACATTTCTCACCAGTTAAATATCTCAGTAAGGTGTGCAGTGCAGGTAACATACAGTTCTTTACTGCAATCAATATGTTTCTATCAGAACAATTTTCTCTGTAAATCCAGTACAAAAAAAAAGATAGAAAAGACAGTGGATTATGTTCTGAGAATTAAAAAGTATGAAAACAAATCATTTTAACTGTAGAAACACAGATTTGCTTGCTGCTTCGCTCTTTCCTCTGATGTCACAAGTCTAAATGTATCCTGACATCTTGGATGGAAATAACCCCATTATTTTTATGAAAGATTTGGTAAAACAAAAGCCCCCAGACACTTTTGGTGTTCATCTAGCCTCACATCTCTGAAGAACATGTGGTTTTCTTAATATTGCACCTGCCAGCTGGTCCCTCCATTTGCATCAATTTACTTAGATGGAAATAAAATAAAAGAAATGTCGGTGCTGGATTTTCTTCACCTTTAGTAGACAACAGGAATTTCAAAAATACACATAGCTTTAAATAGAGAAAATTTATTTTGTAAGAAGGAGGTCATTTATATAGTAGTCAAATATAGGCCATGTCTTACAGCCAAGAAATATGTTACTATTTTTAAACCTGTTCATACGTTTGATCGTGTCACAGTAACAGCTCGGGCAAAAAGAGAATCCAGTTAAATAGTTCAGTTCATTCCTCAGGATGAAAGGGTATAATGACCTCTATTCTGGACACCTAAAACTTGATTCTAACTAGCAGAAATTTCATATTTTTTAAATCAGTAGCTACCATACATGAAGCTAGAAAAAGAAACTATTGTTACAGAACTCTGCACAGGTCTCGGGGAACAGAATGCCCACAGCCACAGCCACCAGCACTTTGACTGCCTCCATCCCAGAAGGCCCAAACCCCACCTTCCAGGTAAGAACACACAATGGAGATGTGTGGGCAGTCCTCCTGAGTCCCAGTAAATAGTCAACTCTATTAAACAAAAGTGTGCTATCAGTCAAATAGCTTTCACTTGCTTAATAACTTAGTATAGCAACTTATTTATATTGTAACACTTAGAAAAAACATTGAAAAAATAAGGAAAAAATGTTTTCTTGTAAGTTTATTGATTTTTAAGTACATTCTGGAAACACAAGATACTGTATACATGCACAAATTTCATCATGGAAACCCAGGAAAACTGCCTTGACCACAAGCCTCTGAGCTTTATCAGAAGACAGATTCACTACCGTGTATTTCTAGATTGCTGTGCAGAATGTGCATATTTGAAGTCAGATCTATATGTAGTTAACCTGAATATTGTGAACATTCATAGCAGTAGTACTGCTTGGTACTGCAACTGTTCGAAGACAAACCATTTTAAAAACAAAAATATAATGCACGTTAAGCTCCATATTGGCATAAAGTGGACTGCTGATGTTTTCTAAGACCTGAAAAGTTTAAACCTGTCTTAGATATACCTACATTTACACAGGAGTCAAAGTGACAATAACACAGACACATTATCTTAAAGAGCCCTAATTACACAAACTGAAGAGGTAACATGGCAGAATATTTAGGCATAAAGATAAAAGTTAAGGTATTCAGGTTGCTGGTTAACAAG
This sequence comes from Oxyruncus cristatus, assembly GCA_013399855.1. Lineage (NCBI taxonomy): Eukaryota > Metazoa > Chordata > Aves > Passeriformes > Cotingidae > Oxyruncus > Oxyruncus cristatus. The sequence goes on along the minus strand of VXAY01001554.1, from coordinate 677,644 downwards.
GAACCACTGGTATCCCCTGTGGTACTGAGTTCAGTGTGCAAGTACTACTCTATTGGGAAAACCTAACATGGATAGTATTCTGCTCATTTTTGTCAAGATCCAGAAAAAAACCAAAACTATATTTTTCATTATATAATTCTTAGCTTCTTGTTAGTATCATTAGTGTACATTTATTGATTTTGTAGCTGAACCCATTTTACAAAACTCATAGAGGTAGTTTATCACAAGTAAGACCACTGGTCTGAAAAAGCAGTAACCTTGACTGGTAGACCTGTCTCATCCACTAACTTTCTGTATGACTCTAAGTTAGATGTTTTCTAGTGCTCCCATTTCCACTTTTTAATCTTCAGACTTGCATTTTTTTTTTTACTAAGGGCTGTCTCTCCATGTATTTTTATATAGCTTCTAACATGATGATATGACCTCATCTGGAACATTTGCGCACAACAGACAGACTAATAATAAAAATGACAAGGAGAAAAAAATCTAGAGAAAATCTTCTGCCAGAAGTCAGGATTTGCATGAAAATTATACACAACAAAACTCCTTATTTACTACAGCACAATTGTTTTCTAAACACCAGAGTACCACACTGTGTTTCCTCTATTGTTTAGCCATTTAACATGAGATTTAGTGAACTATTCCTTTTTTTATTTCATGAAAATCCTCATTTTATTTTTGCCCAGTTTTTGTCTGCACTAATTTAAATAGATATTGAATATTTCTCTCTTGTAGTTCTTTGCAATGCAAATTTGCAATATTTTTATAACACAAAGAAAAGTAGTTGTCTGGTGGTTTCTCTCATATTCAAATGATCAGTCAGGAAAATGTACTGTGGAAGTTCAAAGGGTAAGAATAATAGTAACATGAATGATTGAGATTTGACTGCCTTGCTGGTCAATGTACAATACTATTGTGAATATTTAATAAAAATCAAAGATCCATGGGAACTTCATCACAACACATAAGAACATGGTAAGTTTTACACCTCACTTGCAATATGCCTCTGTGAATACTGAGTTATATCTATCTTCTCTGAGCTATCAGTAAAGACACAAACATTGTAACTTATACAACTGCAGAAATAAATGAAACAGTGAGAAAAACATATCTGAAATAATCTTATTTCTTTGCAGCCTTTTAAGAAATGCTTTCAAATAACAGCTAGCTATCATTGCATTTAATCATAATTATTTATTCAATACACTTCATTATATATATAATTATATAGCTATAATTATAATACAAGACATATATGTTATACATTATATATTATATATACTGCATTGTTTTATGCAGTAGATATTTCAGTTATTCTACCAAGAAGTAAATAGTTTAATTCTTGGTATAATTAAAATACAAGTTATAAATTGGACCATTTCTATTACTACATAGATCACTGATTTGAAGAGTAAAGGTTGCAAATCTTTTTTAGGCATTAAAATTTCTAACAGGTTAAGCAGGAATGAAAAAGCAAATGACTAAAATGAGATTCCTATTGACTAGGACACAACTGAGAAGTTTAAACCAGTCAATTTAAAGTGCTGAAGAGGGAGGTAGAATTTAACCCTTGGCTTCCTTCCCTTTTCTGGCATCTCTCGGCAAAGTTTGGCTAAGCACCAGCATGACAAAGCATTGCTTTGTGGCTGTGAAATTCACCTTCTTTCCATAAGATGTATATATGAACACACATCTCCCATTTCAGAGATGTTCCTCCTCAGGCACTACCCCCAGAACAGTGAAGATGACAATTCCTTCTACAGATGTGCCATGCCCCAGTGCAGGGACAGCACAGGACTTAAAGCAAAGAGAAAGGGAACAAGTTGTCAAATTCCACATCCCAGTAACCCTCAGGCATTTTTTTTAAGGAGTAGGGTCAAGAAACAACCATAATATTCCTCTTTGACCTCTGCTCCCAGTGCTGTTTTATGTGTTTTACCAAAGATTCTTCACAGAGTAAAATGCAAAATTTGTCTTTGAAGAGACAGAAAATTGTTCAAACTGCAAAAAAAAATTGGGATATATGAAGACTTGGAGATATAAGCTCTTTAAAGGGATTTTCAGCATCTCCCCAGGTGTACATCTGTTTCTTATCTTAAAATGCTGACTGGAACTAATCAGCCACTTAAAATTTCTACCAAATACCAAAAATTTTTCTCTGAAATTATCCTTACGTATTTTCCTATACCAAACAAACCAGTGAGGATAACCCGTAAAAATTCTGTCAGAAAATATCAGATAAATCTCTTTAGAAGAGGTTAAGAAATATTTACATTAAAGGCTTTGGGGTTTTTTTGTTTTGTTTTGTTTGGTTTTTTTTGTGTGTGTGTGGTTTTTTTTTTTTTTTTTTAGGATCTATACCTACTTTTGGTTTAAAACAAATTGTCTTCAAAAAGTTTAGTAATAATTTCTGGAGGTTCTACATATTTATGTGCTTTTATCTAAGGGGCTAAGCCTTGACAATATTGGAACTGTTCTCTTTTGTCAATAAAATATTTACTATTTTTAAGCAAATAGAAAAAGTGTACATATTTGAATGAACTATGTATTACTTGCAGTGACTTTAGGAAAATTTAGGGTCTGCTGAGGAAAAACGGAAACAACAAATCTGAAAATGTTTAAGGAAAACACAAATTCTTTCTGAAAATTGAATAGAACTGTGTTATTCATACAGAGTATAATATCAAATTTCTATGTACTTACTCTACTTACAAAAAAAACCAGGAAAAAATTGAAACTGCTTTCATTTCCCCTCCCCTCAAAAAAATAAAATTAATTTTGAGATCATGTGTAGAGTTAAGCCAGGAAGTAATCAACACTGTATCACATTTGTGTCATAGCAAGACTAATTCTTTCTGGAGAAAGATTTTTAAATATGAAAATTCCCATCACTTGCAGCTTTCTCTAAGCATCATTAAATTCCAAATCTTAATTTTTACTATTTACAGTAAGACTTTGAACACTGAGGTGCAAAGTGCAAACTTGATAACTGCAAATTCTTTGAAGAACGAAAAAGACCGTAACAGACACATGGTGGAACAGTGATGTTTGTTTCCACAATGAAAACCACTATAAAAAGTACACACTATAATAAAATAATTGCTAGGATATTTGGGGGGCAAGCTGCACATGAGCATTCTGGAAAATATCAAACATAATAGTAGTGGTCCTTAGACAGACAAAATCCAGCACTATAACATCTGGTCAGTCTCTGACCCAAAACATGTGGGGTTTTTCTCTTTTCAGCATTTTCAAGCAATTTATCTCCTCCCTTCTGTTATCTAGGCTCAGTTAACAGCTGAACTTTTGTCAACATCAAGATTCAATTCTTGCTTTAATAGTTGAGCTTTTCTGTGACATATTGTCTTCAAGATTTAAGAATCAATGATTATAAAAATGTTTATTGAGGAAAAAAAAGAATAAGGTTGTTATATATTTTCTCTCCTTTTGAGTTACCTTTTAGTAACAGTGACGACATTAACGTTTTTGAAGAGTTGTAGACAAATTCAAGATGTTTAAACATTGGAAGTGTCCTTCTGAGGATGAAGAGTCCTACAACATAGAGTTATCTTGCATTGGTACTATTATTTTATGGGGAAAATTCAATATTCATGTTAATTCCTTTAATAGGCAGTCATTAAAAATATTTTATCTCAGTAAATCGGTACTTAACAAAACTCCTACAAAACTTTACATATCTAATGGAAGTATGACTACTGGATATTTCACAGTGGTAGGGAGGAATGGAAGGAGGGGAAAGAGAGAATGGAAAGCTGTCAGATAAAATATATTTTGTCTTGGAAAATTCCTTTCTTCTTTATGTTTTGCATTCATTTTTAATGATATTATATCTAGGTCACACAAATAAAGAAAAAAGCTATTCATAAGATGGTTAGTTAAATCCAAATCAGAATATTCTGGGTCTTTCCAGTCCTTATTTAAGTCAAAGAATATGTGTTTGGGTTTTGATTTTTTTGTGTGTGTGTTTTTTTGTTTGTTTGTTTGTTTGTGGTTTTTTTATGGTTACGTTTTTAGCTTCCTTTCAATAGTTTCTAAGAAGAGGTCGAAGATAAGGTTTATAACACAGAAAATACTCCCTACAAGCTGGCATTTCTGAAGTCACATAAATGACAATATGCATCAATACTTGCAATGCCACATCTTGTAGAAAGCAAAGGACTGAAAGATAAAATGATGTAGCAGATCTCACTTCACGTTCTGTTGTCACTCTTCTCAAAGAGACAAATACTGTTTCTTTGTGGAGGGTGAATAAAATGTATCTGCTTGTTAAAAAGAAATAAAATAATCAGAGATTAATGAGAACATGCAGAAAAAAATAATAAGTTACTTTTAAGGATACATTATTTTGTATTAGTTGCTTAAACATTGGTAAGAGTAAGGGGGAGATGTGCACTCTGTCCCCAGGAGCAGCACCACCTCCAAGGAGGGGGAGGAAAAAAAAGAAGGTCTGATGTCTGTACAGGCAGAAAGATGTTGCAGCTGCTTATTGCCCTGGGTGCCTCATGGTGCTGGGACATTTTCTTACCCAAATGGTCCCTGTGAGCACAGAATAATAGGGATTTTCCTTCTCATTCACATGGCCTCATTCTCAGGATAAAGAAAATAACCCTACATAATCATGTAAAGAAATACATTTCCCTTATATAAGATTTGATGATCCCTCAGATACGGGTCCCTTTCCCCAATCATATTTAAACACTGTGAAATATAAGACTTTCTCTATTCATAAGTTGTGAAATCAAGATATAACTCTGTTGGATAGGATAGGAAAGTAATAGTGATGGCATGTACCAGTACAGCAGTGTAAATAATACAATGATTTTAGGAGAAAAATATTAAAACCAAATGCTAAAAGAAAAAAGTAAGATTTTTTTGGGTTCTAACTGATGAGGAGTTTGAAACTGAGTAAAGATACATTATCTAAATGTCTAATCCCATAAAGAGATATGTCCTTCGGGGGAATTCTTGAGAGACCTGGACACTGACGTTGCTTAGCAGACTCCAGAACGGGACATTTGGTGTTATCCCGCAGGTAATACCTCATCTCTTAAAATGCATCTAGGAGAGACAGCACAATCCAGGTATTTTTGGTACTAATTCAAGGCAGACAAATAATGGATTAACTTTGGTACTTTTCTTTAACATGTCTTAGTTGCAATCTGTGTGCTGGATATGTCTATCCAGGAAATGATAATGGAAACTTTTCATCTTGGGATGTGTTTCTTTTATGTGCTGTTGGTCAGGCTCTTGAAGAAAGAACTGAACAAGTTGGGAGTTTTTGTTTGTTTTTTTTTTTTTTTTTTTAAGCAAAAGGTAAACAAAAGTAGGTGACTTTCCCCTTCATTTGAGATATTTTTAATAGATCTATTTGTAGCCATCTATCTCATCTCCTCTGAGTCATCATTTATCATTTATACAGCAAGTTATTTTAATCTTCTCTCATCATTCATTCCTGCTGGTTTTTTAATAATTTTTAATGTATTTCTGACTTTCTATGATTTCTGTGACCTAAATCTGTTTTCAATCTTCAGTTTTAGGTGTAGTGACAGAAAAAGCTGCAGGACTCCTGTCTTTCTCTTCACTTTGTGACTTGATGGGTAGCCTAAAAAAAAAAAGAAAATCTCAGCTATATTTGCTGTCATATGACATTTCCAGCTAATCTCATGTTCACTAGGATTTCTTGGTCACATTTGGCAATGTTCTTCCCTCTGTGTTTTTTCTTTCTCTTCAGCGTCATATCACTGTGAGGATTAAAGGAGCCTTGGCAAGTAAGACAGTCTCCTACTATCATTTCTTTATTTCTAACCTTCCTAATACACTTTACCAGTTTTTTCTGTTCTCAAGGGAATTTACAGTCTCAAAGTACAGCACTTTCTGAAATTTTAATTAGTGAATTGTTTTAATGCATTAGAATTTAAAGCCATTATTTAATAATGGGCCTAATAAGGATACCAATGGCATGGTTAAATTTTTCCCTACAATACAGTTCTTATTTCAATCCTTCTGTATTATGTACTAAGGGTTTTTTTGGGGGACACATGACATTAAACATAGAAAAGGTGATATGATTTAAGGTTTCAAATTATTCCTAAGGGAAGAAAATTGTACATACATTTTGAAAGTTACATCTAAAATTTATCGCTTGTGTAATCACTATAATCAACTCATTGATAGATTATTTTAACTAATTTCATTACATCAAAGTCTCTGATAAAACTTTTGGTAGCATTATTTTGACTAGAATTTTGCTCCCTTGTGTTTCCTTTATTATTTTAGAAGAGTTTGCAATTGGATTTGAGGAATGTCATGGTCTAGGCTGTTGAATACCAGACAAGAAGTCAAGAGCTTCTGAATTGTAATCCTAGCTCTGGTACAGACTTGATAAGAGACCTTATGCAAGTCACTTAATATCTCCACCTTGTCCTCTTTCTTCACAAACTGGCAATAATACTGATGATATTCCAGCTCAGTGAGTTGTTGCATGAACGGAATTAAAAAATGCAAAACACCATGAAAATGCTGCAGCACTGGGAAGTTTAATAGAAAATACTCCATTTAATTGAAAATATAAGTTGTTTTGAGGATTAGTGATATCTTGGTTTCTCTGTGTAATCTCTATATATCTGTGTATATATATATATATCTGTATTTCTAAGTATTTTCTAATAATGGGTATTTTTATACTTTATCTCTTATATTAGTTGATCAAAAATTATTTGATCTTTAATAGTAGAGAGACTTATTTAAGAATACTTGAATTTCATAATCAAACTGGAATCACATTTTCTATTGTATTCACTTCCTCTCACAAGTATGTCTCGGGGATTTATGCCAGATGACCAGACAGTGCATCTGACTTACTGGAAGAAAAGCTACTTCTGACAACAAAGTAATTCTAATATCTGACTCTAGCTTTGCCAGTAACTTTCCCAAAGTTATGCAGTAAATCATGACATATTGTGCTTTTGGTTTCTCCATCTCTTAACTCATTTATTCTTCCTGGCCAAATTTTTCAGCCATGGTTTTATTCATTAGCATGTAGAGTACATCCTGAGTCAGGAACCCAAGGTAATATGCTACCTTTCACCACAAAACAGCTGAATGCTTTTTTAGTCTATCTACAGAATCTGCTCTGTCTTTTTACACACTGAATCTCATATGTATATCTCAAAGTTTAAGATTACAAAGGTAGTCAAGAAACAAGTACTCTCACCACTGAGGATATGAAACAAAAGATCTGATATTTCTTTCCTTGATAAACCTGAGAGTTCATTGTGTCCACAATGTGAAAATGGGATTTTCTGCATAGCATTAGGAGTATTTTCACCATCTATACATTCAACATGCAGGCATCTGATGAAGAAAAACTTGGAGAAAATATGAATGTGGAACTAATGATAATGTTAAAATCTTAAATCTTGTATTTGGATATGACTTCGGCTCCTTTCTCCACCACAAGCATGCAGCAATGTGCAAGGTTCTCATAAACTATATTCAGAGACTCTCCTGAGGATTTCATAAACACAGATTCAAAGCTATCTGTGGAACGATTCTTCCTCTATCATCTGAGCCTGAAGGCATCTGAAGTTTAATTGCAATTTGGTGTCTGAAGCTTACAAGCAGACTAATGTTCTGCTGAAACCTCTAAATTTTTTCAAGTCTGAGTGGCTTGACATATATACTGTGTTTAAATTTGGTCCAAGTCGTGCATGTCTTGGGTGCAGAGATTATTTCAGTAATTTCCTCTCTTGTGACTATTATGAACACAATATCCAATTGCACTACCTTTCTCAGAGTTTTAACTGATAGTTCAACATTTAGCACCTTCTCTGGTACAATGGAGAGCTTCATTTGATTCTCTGCTGCTGAAAACTAGACTTTGCATTCTTGGTCTCCTGAGCATGTGCCTTGGCTCTCTCAGCAATCACTGCAGCATGGCTGCTTCAGTCTCCTAAAACTACGTCTCCCTTCCTAGACTACCTTCAAAAGCATTTGACATTTACTTTGTAATTAAATCTCTATGAATATTTATGTCAAAGCCTTACTAGGTCCTTTTAATAATAAAAAATAATATTTGTCTGTTTGTTTTTCAGTTGCATGCCGAGACATGGAAATTAAATTAAATTAAATTAATCTTAGAAGAGTAATATTTTCATTGTTACTGAGAGATTGCAAAGCCTGCAGTTTCTACACTATGCCTCATATCATAAAAAAAATCTGCTAAATTGTTTAAGAAATGTGTTAAAACCAATGTGTTCCAATACTGTGGATCACTGAGAACCCCCAAAATGCTACTTTAACTTTTGTTTCTAAAATACATTATATGTACACACAAAAAGTCTTATCTGTTCCCCCTTTTACATTTTGTAAAAAGCCATATAAAAATTGGATGAGAAACTTCTTTCCAATATTTTTAATTTTTTCTAGTCTCAGCAAATAGATACAAGTAAGATTTTAATTTAGTTTGGGGTAACAGCAAACTAAACTTAGCTCCACTAAACTTAGTGGACATCTAAGCAGACATCTGATGCCCTAAGACAATGATAATAGCCCCTACTCAGCTATTTATTTAATGCTCTTTTAGAGACTCAAGCAAACACAGTGAAATAATATGCCAAAGATATTTCCCTCAACTACATTAATACAGACTTTTTGATGCAAACCATAGAAAACCCACTGTCAACATAGCTTTTCGAGCAAATTATTTGAGGAAACAGTGGTTTTCCAGGGCAGCACCTAATAGTTACATGTCAGCAGGTGACTTGGCCTCTGGGATCCAAATCTGGGTACATTTGAATGTTCTAGAATTTGGTGCTGTCTTTGTATTCCCGGGTTTGGTTAACACTTTGCAAATAGATAACTCAGAAAATAAATCAGTTTCTATATGGATATAACTCTTTCCTTGTACTGACTTCTGGTACACCATGTCATCACCTTTCCTCTGTAACATGTCTCCTCTTCTTCCCATGTCTACCGTACTCTGCTCAAGTCCATTCAAACTATTTCTTACTTGAGTCCACTTTATTTCTTCCATGCTACCTAGTCCTTCCTGTTGAGTTTCTTTCTCTGTGAACTTATGAGAGCAACACTGGTGTGACAATTCTCACACTGCTTTTATTTATGACTTTTTGTCTCGTACTCTGTTTCATAAAAACCAGCACTGGGTCTTCTAGCTGCATAGATTTTTTTAAAGATTAAAAAAGAATTATTCTAGTAACACTGAGTATGCAGTACATTGTATTTTTTTCTTTCCATGCTTTACATACATATGGAACAGGACAAAAAAAAAAAAAAAAAGGAAAACATTTCCACCAGATTTTCAAATTATGAAGTGGATTATGATTTATTTTTAAGCCAAAAAATACAAGCCTGGAAAGAAAATCTTTAGAAACCTCAGTAACAATCATAAAAATCCAGAATGTTTAACATATATATACTTCACATTATCCCTCCTGTATCACAAGAGAATGAAAAAATTTGCGTATAAAGAAACTTCCCTATGAATCTTACATTTAAATAATTTATTTTATTGATTACACTCGATCTCCAACATCATGCTGTAGAACTGTAAAGTATCTCATAGGAGTGCAGTAAAAGCTGGGTAGAACAAATAATTTACAATGAATAATTCATCCCTCAAATTTTCTACCCTGTAATGATTTTTCTATAGCTCATGCTGCCATAATACCTAATTTCTGGTCTAATGGATTATATTATTAGAAAGATTCATTATTAAAATAACTCTGCTTTAAACCTCAGCATAGCTTTCACTGATTTAACATGGACAGAAATAGGCATCAATTGAAAGGAGAGGGGTTTTGCTGTTGCTTTTACATTATACCCCCAAATTGATTCTGAACAGATGTATACTGTTTTGATATTCAACAGCTCACAATGAGTTAGGAATTTTTTTTTTCTTGCGAATATAGATCAGTTGCAAACAGCTCTTTTAATGTTAAATATTTCAAATATTCTTTAATTTTATCTAGTTTACTTAGACTTAATTTGATCTAGTATGTTCAATGCTGTAATTTGCTACCAATTGACTTTTAGTGTGTTTCTTCCACCAAATTTGCTCAGAAAGCTCTCAAATAAATGTTCAAAAACATTCACACCAAGGAAACTTGGCTACTCAGAGCTGAAATATAAAAAGACCACAGAAGCAGGCAAAGCTAATTATAAGTGGGCATGAAATCTATGGAAGAAAGTTGCTTGTGTTTTTTCACTTGCCTTAAGTGATCAGCTTTGGCAGCTCAAATTGATTATTTTCAGTTCATATTATCTTATCATCCCAACTAATTACAAGATATGTGATGCTGCATGCACTGAACTTGGTCTTGTCAACAAATATTAATTATTTGACAGAGTTAATTATTTTGAAAATAAAACATAGTCAGCAGGGACCATACTTGTCTTTTAACATGCAAGTCTCTGTTGCCCAATCCCATTGCATATAATAGTCCTTGATTTCAATTAGTATTGTTAGTTATTCTCCTAATGTGATTATGTATTTTTATATTTATTTTGGAAAAAAAAAAAACACCTCCTAGTAGAAACCACCTTATTGCTTTTCAAAAGTGTATAGTTGCTTTGTTAGCAATACAACACCAATTCCTACACATCTCAGTTGTGCCACTGATGAGAACTGTCAAGTAAGGAAGAGTAAGTTGTAGCTGTATAACATCACTGTCATCATCATTACATTGTGACACTTTAAATAGCATGTTTTTATTTTTACCTATCCTTGCCAGTTTTCTTTTAAACTGATGAAATGTTGATTACAGATGTTCTGATAAAGTATTTAACTCATGACTACTGGGAAAATTTACCAGATGTTGTGGAGTAAGAAACCAGAATGGAAGACCAATAGGTACAGGTAACATTTTGAAGATAAATTGGAATGCACATAATTCCATATATTAATTCTTTTATGCTAGTTTACCCTCAGTTTATGTAAGATTCAGTTTTAAATGTATCTGTATATTTACAGCAAAAAAAGGAACTGATTTAATGCTTTTCATTTTTCTATTATTATATTTTTCATTGTAGAAAGGAGTTAGAATCCTTAAGAAGAGAAAAAAGGTGTTTGAGGAAATGGTTACTAGACTCTTATCTCTTTCACTTTAATCTTTGATATTTACATAAGGAAAGTTAAGTGCTTTCATCTTCTATTAAAGAAGAAGTGCCTTCACAATGAATGTATTAGTAATGATTAGGAGAAAGATTTGGATGAAATTTCACCACAGAAGTATTTACCAAAAATGATTTTCTTAGATTTTCTGGTAGTTTTTATTGAGCTATTTTTTTTTTCTGTCAACTCCTCTAAAGGGTGTTTTAAAATAGAGTGTAAAGAAGTGCATTTAAGAATGAGTGGAAAATTGCAACCATATCTATTTTTTATATATTGGTAATCAGAAGATAGTAAGTGTTTGATACACTTTCCCCTTTGAATATTTGAAAAGTGTTCTAAATAACCCACCCATTCTGAAATGCTGAAGTTCTTTTGGAAATGGAGGTCTTTACTATCTAACCAAGATGAATTAGGAGTTCTGTGTGTGCACACATCTTCAGAACAGCAACAAATATATAGATCTACACTAATTCTTGCTTTCCTTGCTGCAGCAGTATTCTACAAGTCTGTGAAATGCTCAACTAATATCAAAGATAAAGTTTAGACTGTAGCATCTGAGGATGGTAAAGATGTCTAACAGAATAAAAACCTATTATTTCTCTTGCTAGTTGCTGCTGTCTGATCTATAAATCCTCAGTTGTGTAAGTTACTGGACTGCTTGACATGAGTATGAAGGGATACATTAATCTACATGAAAGTATGAGTAATATAGGCAGTCAAGTTACAATAACAAAAGCAGATATTTGAAACAATCTTGTCCAGAATAACAATTGCTTTACAAAGCATAAACAATCAAATGGGTTTCTGCACAGTTCTCTGTCTACCTAGACAATCCCTTCAAGAAGTTCCATAGAAAAATAACCAATGCAGCACTGTGAATCTGTCAATATGTTTACTGGCAGATTTTGTTATGAAACATATAGTGAACTTTTTCACAAAATATCCTTGATAAGAGCATGCCATATATCTAATAAAAATCATCTCATGGTTCTTGGTGTCAGTGCTACCATAAACACTTTCATGGTTCTGCCCTCATCCTACCCTTCAGTAAGTAAAGAATGAAGAAATAGATTCACATGCAGTCATAATTCTCTGCAATCCAAGATTTGTCCAAAAAAAAAAAAATCTAGGCACCTTTTCAGAAAGATCTTGAGACTTTTTTTCCCCTTCTATGTGCTACAAATTCACTAAATCTTATTCTGTTGAGAATCTGAAAATATTAGCCCTCTGTCAGACTACTCAGCTGCAAGGATTATAAAGAAACTGCTACGAGAGCTTGGTTAATGATTCTCTAAATTCAAATATACATCCTCCTTCTCTCTTTATGTTTATGAAGTCAAGTATGTACACTTTAAAGAGTTTACTATAAAATGTTGGAGAGATGTATTACAAATGATTTTTTTTTTCCAGCTAGGAAGATCTAAAAAATCTTTAGAAACTAATAATTTCAAAATGGAGGTACACTTTAATGTGTAATTACAGAATCAACTAAGTTACATAAAGAATGCCAGAGAATACCTGTTACACCTCTTTCTGAACAGAATCTGTTCCAGCAAAAAGCTGTAGAGAGTAAACCTTTTGATTTGTTGCTGATTAAAGTGAAAAAAACAAGTTTCGGGTCAATTTAAAACAAAATACTTTCTCACTCTCAAATCAAAGCAAAAAACTGAAGGAAATATACTGCTTTGGATAAAAGCTAGAAGACACAGTAAGACAGGAAGAGAGACAATTTGAAACTTCAGTATATGGGAAACTTCAGAGCTATATTTGGAAGTGTCCATTTAAAATGCTTTAACTTTTATTCTCTCTCCATTTTTCATGCTGAAATAACATGGTAAATTGACATAAATTTAAGTGCAGCTGCTTGAAAATTTGTGCAGTTTTTCAATGATTATTCCACATTTGTCAAGTGGCATCACCTCACAAATATTAATGAATTTGCTGTCACAATGTCTCCTGATGGGAAGGAGGTTTTCTATCACAGTAAAACAACAAACTAAGTTCTTATATAAAAATATCTCTATAGATACCTGGACTCAGCCTTTAGTCCTAATCAACTACTCATATACACATGTAATTCCATTTGAAATGTAACCAAAGTGGTTAACAGAAAGACTTATATGAGAATGGAAAACATTAATGACATTATTCCATTACATCTTCTCACAAATTCTCTCTTAAGAGTATTTTGTTTCAGGCCATTTTAATATCTGTTCCTAAAGTTGTCATCACGTTTTTTTTATTATTATATCTCTAAGAACAAGAATGTCCACAATGATAGGAAAATTTTAAAAGCATGCACAAAATGTCATCTATACTTGGATGAACCTTATTCCATTCTGGTCTTGCTTCTTCTGCACATTTCAACAACAACAACAAATTTATATGAGCCTGTTCAATCCTCCCCAACACTTATCTAGCTTGTGTTTCCACAGTGTGTACTGTGGGTATACTCAGATACTGTGAGCTATATAGCATTTCAAAATAAATACTGCAGGCACCACACCAATTGGAGGCTTACTGATTGCGAAAAGCCATTAAAAAGTCTGAGTCCATGTGGCAGCAATTTCTGACTGAAACAGTGCAATGAATTGTACCCACTGCTTATTTCATTTTGGCTTTTTTTTTCCATTTTAACAGCACACAGTACAGCAAACAGCCTTCCTGCTCCCTGTCGCAACCCTTCATGACAGACCAGTGGGAAAAAACCTAAAATGTAGAAAACATACCTACATGACTTTCCTCATTCTCCAGCTTCTCCAAAGTTCCAAGAGAATTATTTTCCTGCCAATTCCTCCACTAATGTTTTCAGACAATGCTTGTGATTGCATGAGGCTGATATTGCCAAATATGTCATTTAGCAGATATAAGATAGACCAAATCCTGAGAATGAGTCCACCAGAGTATGTACCTACAACACAGAAGAAAGCTCTAGCATGATTGCTCTGTTGTCTCTCACCACTGTTATTTTGGGCTCTCACTGCATCTCTTCTTTCCCCGTGCCCTTCCTGACAGCAAAGAGTGGAGCAAGAGCTCCTTGTAACCCAAAAAAACACAGATTCAGACATGGGTACGAAGTGAAAAAAGGTTGATTTTTGAAGTCATGATGGGGCAGTCTCCTTATGCCCAAATCTTGTATTGATTTATGTGAGGGTTTAGGATGCTGTCTGGCAAGTACAGAAGAATTAAAATAAATGCAGAGAAACACAGACACATTAAAAAAAAAAAAAAAAAAAGTTTAGTAGGATTTTTGGAAGTCAAATAAGATTAAGTATTTTTGTCTGTGCTCCCATTATAATCAGGCAGAACCTCTTCATCTAAAGTTGCTTTCTCCCTCAGTTGATTGTCATCCCAAGACCCAAGCAAACGAGGCAGTTAACAAGCAAGGGAATTTGCTGCAGCCCAGCTACTCTTCCTCCTAAACAGTAGAAAGATATCTGTGTCATCCATGAGACTATAAAAGCAGCCTGAGAGTCGGCAGACTTCATCAGGAACTTCTCTGGTTTCTTTTGCATGAGGTCACCAGAAGAAGCTCCGGACTTCAACCAAGTAGCTGCAAACACATGATATATTGAATCCAAGCTTTGAAACACCAGGGGTCTAACTTTGAATGGAAATGGAGGGCCCAATACAGGGAGGATCAAAATGGTTAAAAAAGCACAGTGAAAAAAAACAAGCAGAATTAAAGAAAAAATATTTATAGATAAAGTAATTTTTCTCTCGAGAGTGTGAAAATGAGAAATGCGTTTCACAAGTTTCTTGGGTACTCTCTCCCTGGCCAAGAAAAATTTATTTTAATAGATTTAAAAGCTTCACTTTACGCCTATGGTGACAAATATCACTGATTTGTAGATGTTCATTATGAGCAAACAAAATCCTAAAGTAGAAGAGAAGTAAAGATACAAAAACACTGCTTCATCTACATGAAGAACATTATAAGCAGCTGTTAAGTGAATCAGGTTTTACAATAAAAATCACTAGGTTTATGATTTTTCTTTTCTCCTTTGCTGGAGACAGTAATGTAAAAGATTCCAGTAAGAGTGCAGACACTCAGAATGAAAATAATACTAATCCAGAAAATCTACTTTTCCCCCCTCTTCCAGTTCCTTTGTGATGCAAGATGTGGTACTTAGGGCAAAGTTCTATTGGAACGTAATCTCCATTTCTCTGCTTCTCATTTCAAATACAGTAAAGTTCAGGCTTGTCCTAATTTGCTGGTGAGCTGATGGGATTTTTTTAATGAAGAATTGTTTCTCTTTGTCTAGGTCAAACACATTGACAACACCTCTTTAAACATACAGAACTCTGGATAGTATTATGTACCTTCAAGAGTCTAGTCCTATATGCCTCAAATTTTGCCTCAAAATTGGTATATGGTTTTGTTCTCTAATATTTCTGCAATGCTGTTTGTTTAAGAAAACAGATTATCTTCCCCTAACAAGATGGCATGAGAGCTCAGTTAATATAGTGGCCAGTGCCATAGGAAAGCTCATAAGGAAATTCTGCATGCAAAACATTTTTTGAATGCAAAAGAAACACTTTTTGAACAAATCAGAAAAAACTATTGATTACTGATCATTGAGTGAATCCTGTCATCTTTCCTGGAAACTGAATGAAGCAGTGGGCTTGTGGAAATACTACTGTATGCAATAATTTATTCCAAATTTTGCTGATGACATGCAGCCCAAAGGAGGACAAATCAGAAGTAAAACATATAGTGAAAAGCTGTTGGCTGTCATTTCCCCGATGTTGACTTTTCATCCTAACAAAAAAAATCCCAAACCAAATAAAAACCCAAATAAACTTTTCTTTAACAAACAGTAATGAAGCAAATCAAACAATGCCCTCATGCCTGGCTCCTCCTTAAAAAAAAAAAAAAAAAAGTTTTTCACCACCTGTATGAATACCCAACAAGTATAAATTCATAACATATGCCAGGAGAACATTTTGTGACCTGGTCTTCTTCTATGATAGATCTCTGGACACAATTACTTCCAACAATATCCTTGAAGCACTGATACCAATTCCCTATGAAATAGTTACATTCTCAAACTTCTCCCTGATGTCTGTACTTAACAATTTATTCTAGGTGTTTTCTATAGTCATATATGGTTTGTAAACAGGAAGTTTTTTTCGGCAACATAAAAAGATTTTTTGAATTTTTTCTTAAGGCTGAAGCTGAACAGGTTTTCTTAAAAGTGATCCTGTTTAAACCTTTAGAGTATCAACCCCCCTATAATAATGGACACACACATATGTTTGTGGTAGGCAGAATGGTGCCTGCAAATCTGTAGAAGACCTATGAGAATTCTTTTATAAAAAGAGAACGGGGACAAAGCTGTAAAAGCTTTTATGTCATTTCAAACAATCTCCTAGATCTACCAGTAGTGCCTGCTCTGGAGAAATGGGTGCCCACCTCATGCTGTGATCACAGCGACAATGACTGAAACCACCTGACATGATATTGCTGATGTCACCAGTTCTTTGAGCAACGAGTTGTGAGTTATGGCCCTCTTCCAAGAGATCCAATTCATAGTCTCTCCTAAGCCTGGGGACCATTTAATGCCAGAATAGTTGCATAATGACTTTGCCATTTACCCTGGGTGAAGGTCATGCCCCCTCCCCTGCTTTAAACATCATCTCAGTCTCTGGTTAAGTGTCACAAATGGATTTTGAAAAGTACCAAATTCTACCTGCAAGTAGAAAGGAGTAATAGTATCTTTCATAGGCTACCACTAAATCCGGTACCTTCATAGGTGAATTTATTTTTCTTATAAAAACTAGGAGATCAGTTCTGCTAATTTCAGTTGAGCAGAATGAAAATTCACTGCTCCAGTAATCCCCATTATTTCAGTGGGACCATGGAGTATAAAGTACTTAAAAGTACAAGCTGCAGGACCTAGCTAAATTACTTAAGTTTAAGAACTGGGGTCGGGTAGTGGAGGATAAAAAGAAGGTGAAAGAATTTTAGTTTTTTTAAATTAAAACATGCAATTTCCTAAGGTGCTATGCAGAACTATGGTAACAGAAAATACAGAATAGCCACAACATAATAACAAAAATCCAGCTGTTCTTTTGTAAAGATGTATTAGTATCACTTAGTTTTTTCAAAACTGATGAAAAACAATTTTCTTTTTGTGATCACTGTCCAACAAAAATCTTTGTAAATATGTGTATGAATGTGCACAAGTCTGAGGATCTGTGTTGGCACTCTGCTCAGAAATTGCTCAGGGAGCTGGGGGATAGTCAGCATCAAACACAACATGATGTGACTACAGTATCCAATTGAAAAAGCAAATAGTCAGTTACAAACAGCAAACTTGAAGCTGCAGAGGGAGGACTTCCACAGTAATTCACAAACTGCAATAAAAAGTTTGGACAGTTCTGTTTCCTCCATGACCACAGAGATCACAGCAAAAAGCAAAGCAATCCTTTTGACATTGATAACTTCTGAAGATAAATACAGAGGTGGAATCATCACATTTATTCTACTGACGTTATTCAGCTAATGGTATTGGATCTATAAATGCAAAAATAAAAACATGAAAACCAAAGCAAATATATTATTTGTAACATATAGGATACCTAATGAGGACATCTAGTTTGGACATGGATCTGAAAAGAACTGGCAAGTTGGTATAACATTCTGTTCTGTGCTGCTTTTATTAGAAGGCTACTTCTGGTAGGAACCTTCTGTTGCTTACTTTTAAACACGCATTTAAATCACATTTAATCACAATCATACAACTAGTGGTGCTAATTATTCTGGATAACACATTTTAACTCATGATATCAGTCTTTAGAGATGTAACAGAACTAGTAGTGCTATGTAGCATAGAAAATTACCTTTGGGCTTTATTTTTCTGTAAACGGTAATGACTGCAAGCAAGTTGGCACAGCCACGCAAATAAAAAGATACAAGACATGGTGTGAGCTGTACAAGTGCCTTATGTTTGCTTTCTTGCTGGTCAAATTCTTAACAGGCAGTGTAGAAGACATTTCATGTATTATTTTTGTTATCTGATTTGTTCTGTCCATCACATAATTATTCTAATGCTTATTAGTAAGACCTACTCAAACCAACACTGCTTTCTCCTCCATTTTTACAATCCAGACGTGGAGTCTTTCTGTTCATAACTTAATTCCCAGAATATCTCACCACTCTTCTTTATATTATACAGTAGTTCATTATTTTCCTACTATTAAAATACTTTAATAAAATTTGTATTTCTAATCCTAGAGCTACTGATTCAGTTTGCTGCACTGCTCTCCAACCTATGTTTCAGATAACATCTTAAAATGAAAATGTTTTGGAAAAATGAGCACATGAAAATTTGTACGACTTCCAAAACTGCAACAAAAGAGTGTATTCAAAAAAATTACAGATAAAAATTTTATCACTCTGACACTTTCTCTAACACCATACAGTTTATCTTTCCATGCATCACTAATCCTGGATATGTGCACAACCAAACCAAGGAGCCTATGGGTCATGGCTACAGGCAATCCTCTCTATTTCTGCTTCCTAATTATGTCATCATTAGAATATAACCAGTAGCATGTCTTCCAGAGTGGTAGCCATTCATTAATGCAGACAGATAAGACTGTGGTCCATTGAAAGTAATGAAGTGGAAACATCCACATTAGTTCTAAAGCCCTTGAGACCATACCTGCGATATCCTCTGTAGTCCACAAAGCGCTGTCAGGTACCTTCTATTGTAACTGTGCAAGTGAAACAATTATCCACAGTTTGTGGTTCTGTGGGGTCAGAAGGAAAATCTGAGCTTCTCATCTAATATCTTTATATTGTTTAATCTTAACTCCTTTAACTCTCCTAAACAGCTTTTACTTATTTTATTTTATTTTATTTTATTTATTTTATTTTATTTTATTTTATTTTATTTTATTTTATTTTATTTTATTTTATTTTATTTTATTTTATTTTATTTTATTTNATTTCATTTTATTTTATTTTATTTTTTGATCACCATGGGGTTTTTGTTTTCTATCTTCACTTAGTTCAAAGTCAAATGAAGAGCACCAAGTGGGAAGATGGCTAAACTTCAAACACATAAAAGGGTTCTGCTGTAAAAGGAAATAATGTACTCTCTATATCCCTAATGGAAACAAAACAAATGTTAAGTTAAACTACATCAAGTAATGCAGGTAGTAGAGTGGAAAAATGTATATAGTAAAGAAAATGTGAATGTATGCTAAAGCCCCTGAATATACATCTTATGAGTTTGTAGGACCTCCAACACTGGAGTTCTATAAGGTTGGACATAGATCAATATAATTATTGAGGGGTATATTTTAACCTTGTTTCAGAGCAGGGAACAGATTATATAGTCTTAAAATGCTTTCTGGATCTGTTTTCCGTACTTCAGTGATTATTTGCTATGTTATGGCAAGATTAGAAAACCTCATTAAAGTTCATCAATCCAAAGTGCTAATTGCTGTACAAGTGCTATTTTAGGCACTCTCTTTCCTTGGAGAATTTATGATCTCATTTCAGATAAGACACAAGGAGAGGTTATAACAGTCAAAGGAATGGTGGATGTTGGAACAGTGACAGGCAATAACTTTACAGTTTATTTTCGAAGTGCAATTTGTGCTTTCAATCCTGTGAAAGGTCTTTTAAAAAGATGGTTTTGTGAAATAGACAGCCATTGACATGCCAACCTTGCACCTCTGAGTGATGGGTTACTCTGGCAAAATCCATGCAAGTAGTGTCTATTTAGACAAATAGAATCACAGAATCACAGAATCAACCAGGTTGGAAAAGACCTCTGAGATCGAGTCCAACCCATGACCTAACACCACCCTGTCAACTAGATCATGACACTAAGTGCCACATCAAGTCCCTTCTTAAATACGTCCTGTTAGCTTGAGGAGTGTGGAGAACCAGAAGGGTATAATTTCCATTCAATCTCTGCTGTAATATCACAATGGGCAGAAATATGTCTATTCTTTCTTTTCCACACACCTCCCAAGCTCCATACCCAATCCTGAGGGCATCTTGGATCACAAGCTCAATTTTAATACTCTCAGTTGTTCTCTGAAGGGGATTCTCTCTCTCCATAGAATCATAAAACTGTTTAGGTTGGAACAGACCCTTAAGATTATCAAGTCCAACTCTTATTGTAAGATCTAAGTGTTATCCAATGGATAAACTGAGAGAACGACAGTAAGATTTTAAGTATTCTTTGAAGTTCAACTTCTAGAATCTTGTTCTTTCCCATGTTGTAATTAAAGCCATGTGAACTGTTCATTTTGTTAAAAAGTATATTTTTACTTATTAAAGGCATGTTCCTTTGCAGTTTCCTTCTATTATATAAGACTTTCCACTGTGACTCACAATGCTCATGTAGAAAGGATTCTGCAGCAAATACTGTAAAAAAGGAGCCTAATTCCAGAAAGCTTGGCCAAAATTCTTTCCACTACATAAACATCTACATCAAAACATGTAATTTTTGAGCAGTTTGCCTCCTTGTGCTAAGCTTTTGAGTTTTGTTTTTGTAAAGCTAAAGCTTTTTATCTGGTAGGAAAAGCCTTTTCAGCAGATGTCTCTAATTAAAGACTAAAAAGATCCTTTTGCATGTTTATAGACAGAGCTTTCCAGCAATTTGTTATAAAGAAACCTAACTTTTCCTCCTTCAGTATCTTCACATTCTTGACTTTAAAGATACAGGTACTGTTAGCTTTCTTTTCACAGCTGATCTAACCTTTCCTGCTGAAACTATTTGGCTAAGAACTCACTTCACTGTCAGGTCTCCATTTTCTAAAGCTCCAATTCTTTTAATCATCCTTGTGATGCATTGGTAGAGTGGGCAGTAATTCAATTAACCATGAGGCAAATAGAGCAATCCCACCCACAATAAAACATTATGATGATGTAACCCATTACATCAGAGCCTTTAATTTCCCAAAATAGGTTAGTCCCCTGAGATGACAGTAACAAGAATTTTTTTGTGACAAGATCCAATTCTTTTCTCATGCTATCTTACAAGTCTTTGGAATAATTTTTTGTTAATGTAAAAAGCCTGAAAACTTTCTTGAGAAAAAGGACAGGTTTGCATAATATGCAGATTATTTCAGTTGCTTGATCGCTGTAATAAATGCCAGAGGAGATAAACAACCACTCCTTGCAAATGAAGCATTGCATGCAAATTTCATTTTTATTGGAATAACACTTGGTGACCTATTCTGGAACCTTAAATTGATGAGATTTTCCTAACCAGGCACGGTTTCTAATATTAAGTTAATGAATATAAAAAGGAAAAACCTCCACAATTTTTATTTAAAAAAATACATACATAAGAAACCTCATTAAAAACTTGGGATGGAGAATATCACATTGAAAATGCTTGAATAGTCAGAGATTATTGCAAAGCGCAGAAGAGCAACATTTCATGAATAAATCAAAAGGCATTAAGATTAAACAAACATGTAAAGTTTGAAAATTAAAGGAGGTCAATTATTGAAAGCAACAAATTAATTCAATTTTCATTCAAGCACTTGACATTAAACTTGCTGCTGTAAAAATAAACTCAATTTCAAGGTGTTTGATGCAGAAAACCATATTACAAAAAGGTCAGAATTTGTCTCAAAGCTTCAATTCCCTGATTGCTGAGGTAAAACAAGCTATACCTCTGTCCTGAGTTCTATGAAGAGGCTGGATTAAAGTCATATTATATTCATATCATACCTCATTTCGAATCAAAGAAATCAAGTTGAATATTGATCACAACAGAGAAATGATATGACTATTTGGGAGTAGAAAAGCAGTTATATATGATGTGTAGTATATTCTGCTTAGACAACAGTGTGAGTACTACACTTATTTGCGATGGAATGAGGCGTACTTCTGAGGCTCAGTGGTATAAGGAAAGATCTGAAAGCATATCAGCCCTGGGAAACAACAGAAGCATGTTTATATGCATTATACTGTGTCACTGTATTGAATCAAAATATACCACATATTTAATATGTGGATTTCATCAGTAAGGTACCTATGACAACTTTTTAGCCTATTTGACTGCCAGTGAAGAATTATATGAATAGGACCAGGAAACACAACTCCTCAGTAAATGTGATTTTTTTTTTTTTTTTTGCTGCATGCATAACTCCATAGAACAAAAAGAGCTTTTGTGTCTATGTAACAAACCTGAACAAATGCACAATTGCAAAGCTGGCAAGCGTTTCTTTCAGTGCTTGTCCCACAGTTTGCTATGAACAATACACATTTATTCAAAACTTCAAGACGAGGCAAGTGGAAGATGGCATCTGACCTTGCAATATTTGCAAAGAAATTACTTAGATATGTATTTATAAAACACTTTACTTAAAACTTGGTAAAGTATTTAATCAATATTATATCAATTTCATCAATATAAATTATTAGTATAAATATCATTAGTATTTTGAAGAACGGCTCATAACAGAGAAAGACTGCTTTGGAAATCCAATTTACCTTACGTTTCACTATATTATGTCCCTGACATTTTAAGTGCTAAAAGAGCTAATAATGAGAATTACTAACTCTAGATGCCAGTTCAGATCTTCTCTGCCCACTCTAAGCAATATTCTTCCTAGGGAAGGATACACAAAGGATATAGGTGGTAGAAGGAAATTGGTCATGGGAAGAGACTAGTTACCTCTTATCAAACTGTGTGTCTAAAAGAATATAGGAATCATACTCCACCCCACCCCCCCAATTCTGATTTTATAAGCCTTTATTTCACCATGGAATGACATCTATGTAGAAAAAAACCCAACAGCCTTGGTACAAGATAAGGAGAAAAGCCTTATTTATTTCACAAAAAAAACATCTAATGCATGGCTCAGTCTTCAAGTAGTATTGTGTTCCTCAGTGAAGCCTACCCCTTTCACAGCACCCGAGTGGTATAAGCATGAAAATGCTTATGCACTCTGGCAGCACTTGAACACACATATCCGAGCCTCTGAGCTTTTAACTTGGTGCATATTCATGAAAAGTCAGGCACAGTTAGCTCCAGTTAAATAATATATTCTCCCTTTGAGAACTGTTTTTGTTTGGGTTTTTATTATTCTCCAGGGTTTATCTAAAACAATAGTTTTTTTTTTTTCAAAACAGCAACTCAATTCTGAAAGGTATCTTCTGCATAAGGTATTTTTAATCTTTATTTTAGGGATAGGGAAGCTTTTAAAAGGAGACAGGGCAACAGACAAGCATGTAATGAGTCTGCACTAGCTAAAACCTTATCTTCTGTCTTTTGCTCTTAACAATGTACCCTGGCCTTTCAGAGAATCCTTTTCTACAGTGTAAGAATTGAACTTTTGTGGATGTAGTTATTTTAAACCTTTTCAAAACACATGTTTTTGAAGAAATACAGGACTTCATAAAGTGGATTGTCCTATTGCATCAAGCATTTAATAATTCTTATTAAAAATCCTTGCTTGAGGCATTGGCAGTGATGCTGTGCTTTGTTCTACTCTTAGAAATACAGTATTCAAGTTTTTTAGGAGAGTAGCACTAGGAAAAATATTTACCTATTTATTAAATGGCTGTTGAAAATCACCAGACCTTAGGACTCTCTCGTGGGAACCTTCTCAATTGCCATTAGCGATCCAGCTTACCAAGTTTTTCTTAAGCACATATTTTAAATTACTTACTAGTTTTAACCAAGAAAACTTCCTGTTTATACTGTGGCTTTTTTTATTATTGCATAGAGTTTCTTTTTGTATTCATTCTGCATTATACGGTTAAATTCTTCATTTTGAGTCAAAAGAAATTTATGCATTTTTATTTGCATGAGCTGCTACAGCTGTACAGTATTCATGTGTTCCTTCTAAGTGCCTGAGAGGGTATCAAACCCAGCAGATACTGTTCAGCGTTACAGAAGAGAAGCAGAACTGAAAAGCATAAAAAAGTCCTCTCTGGGACAATGTCTGAGCTGGGTAGCTTGAAATACTAACAACATGCCATCTGTGTTTTAGTGAGGGTTAGCTGCTCTTTAAATGATTGTGATTAACAGCCTGAGCTTTATACACTAACAAGCCAAGTTTGATTGTAATTCTTTGGAGAGTAATCATCACTCTACCCTGCAATTATACACAATGAGTGTTGAATCAGAAGCAAAGAAAAAGAACATGAAACAACTTTCAGACTTGGAAAAGCAGGCTATTGAACACAAATCAGAGGTGAGATGATTGGTAAGAACTGTGATTCAATGTAATATTGCTGATATACCATAAAAATATCAAAAGAAATGACAATTTGAAGAGTAATTGGGAAAAAATAAGGAGCATGTCAGGAACAGAACTTACATTAAATGGGCAGAAAAGCAGCAGATAATTTCTGGAAAAAAAACCAACAAAAACCAAAAAAAACACACCAAACCAAAACAACAAAACCCCCATAAATATTTGACTTTGCAACAGCATTGTGAACTACAGGAAAATTTTGACTTTTCTTCATGCCTTTGTTTTGTTGCTGACAGCTAAGTTTTGAACCAACATTTTCACTTGTGCTCACTCACAACAAATGTGCTCTTACCTTTACTTTCAACCTGATCTGAAACTGTAATAAGCAAGGCTTACAAACTATATAAAGTTTCATTTAAATCTTTAAGTCAAGGTTAATTTTTTTGAGAAAGGAGGAAGACTACTAAAGGCCAAGAGCTGGGTTTCAACAGAAAATGAGAATAACAACATAGACACAAGGGGATTCTTTTTCAAAGGTGTGACACAGCAAAAAGATAAATTATTAATTCAATTTTAAATTATTTTATTAATAATTTTAATTATTAATAATTTTAATTATTAAGAATTATTTAAATTA